>JAFNEN010000214.1:600000-890000 GCA_019343175.1 Oedothorax gibbosus | reverse complement strand
GGGCAATTTTATTTGACTGTGGGGGCAATTTTATTTGACTGTGTGGGCAATTGCCCCCAAAAAAACCCTTAAAATATGCCCTGAAATGTACATAGATGATTGTAATATGTGTATCTATTTTAATCAGCCACCGTATCTATTTTATACCACCCTATTTTGCAGCTAACCAGCTACCTTTCCCCGAAGTGGGAGAATATTGTGACTGGGGCGGCGAATCGTAGCCAACAAGCGGCAAATCTTTAAATCCGGCCCTGGGACTAAACAAAAAAAAATTGCAAGGCATGACATTCAATAGAGACGAACAATAACAAATCGACCGAGTAAAAATGTTTAAATGTTGCATATAAACTTTTGTGAAACCAAGATTGAATAAAAAAACTATTACAAGAACAAGAAGCTATAACTCAAATTGCTAACACAGCATGGTTTTGGTTGGGATCATGTCGAAATAAACTAGAACTACATGATCTCATAGCCTAACTATACATTGTTTCGAAATAAATATTTTCAAATTCAATAAAAATCAGGTGAAACCAAGTTCAATACACACAAAATCATATTAAAGATTTAATGATTCGTCATATCGTTTGAAAATCTACCCACGTCTCCGCTAGATGGCGATCAAATCGCGAAACCGATTTCCCTTGGGTGTGGAGAAAACGATGAAAATTCGAATGAAAGAAATTCGTTTGCTCATTTTCGAATAAATGTGGGAATGAAATCCGTTCAGTGTGGAAGGAAAGATTGTTTGATTCTGCAACCATTTGCACCGCAAAGCTTTTTTTTTATTAGTCGGAAACTTTCTTGCGAAATGGCTTAAAATTTTAATTGCAGTTATTAAGATGTGGAGATCGTAGTTCTTGATTCTAGGCAGTATACAGGGTAATTTAACTCTCAAACAGATATTTCCATTTCATTACAGTTTTAGATGTAACATTTTATGGTATGTTGTAGATTTGAACAATGTGATTAAAATTTTTGCAAGCTTGTATAAACATTAAATTTGCTTGAATTCTGAGGTAAAATTGATCGTTTGTATTTGGGTAGAAAGAATGTAAGGTGACAGTTGAGCTATCTTTTGAAATTATTTTTAAATCTGAAATAAATATAGTGAGATAAACATTTCAAGTTTTGGTTAGTTACACATATTTATCGTTATTATGTTTATTCATCGTACATTTATTCTTCATACATTCCACTATATTTATTCAGTATTCATTCATATTTACTTATCATATATATCTGTTACAGCACTTCTCAACTATCAGCTATTTTGTTACTCTGTCTCTCTGACGAAGATCAAATGGAATTGGTTGAAAAAAAACAAAAAAAAAACGAATCAATGTTCAAAAATCACTTTTTCGGAATCAGCACCCTCCAAGACGTGTATAAAACCTAAAACCTCACTTTCGGATTTTCAGCTCAATAGCAATATTATCTCTCTTAAATTGAAAGTTAAAAAAAAGTTTGTCATTTGAACGTTACTATGCATTATATTAAGTCCCAAAAGATTTTTACCACTGTAGTTTATACGAAAAACCAGGGATTGGAAAGTTACTTTAAAAAAGTAACTCTGTTACAGTTACAGTTACTTAATAAAAAAAGTAACTCTGTTACCGTTACAGTTACTTAATATGAAAAGTAACACGTTACAGTTACTTAGTACGAAAAGTAACGATTCACAGTTACTTTTTGAAATTTCAAGTTATGAGAAAAATTGTAATTTAGCCATCTTACCATTTTTCAAAGAAAATCATTATTAACGAAACAATTTCACAACTCTGGCTGCCGTTAGCAGCCAAAGTGGACAATGCTAGTTTGCTTTATCCCTCCCAAGAAAAGCTCAGATTTCGGGAATGCGAAATGTTCCCTTCTCTCTTAGGAGTGGAATTTATAAATAAGCATCAGACAGCCTTCGGAAAGTAACGGAAAAGTAACGCAATTTTTCGTTATTTCGTTACCGCTAAAAGTAACAGTTACAGTTACTTTCTGAAAAATTTAACGGCGTTACCCGACGTTACCTAAAAAAAGTAACTGTTACAAGTAACGGCGTTACAAGTAACGCGTTACTCCAATCCCTGCGAAAAACTATTGCCAGGCACAGACTGCACAAGAGTATACCTCCACTATACCATATTTTATCCTCCTATTAGTTTCATAGCGAAATAGCTTAATATCAGTCGATCAGATTATTGTGCAACACTGAACCCTTCATTTATATTTTAAAACAAATAGCATCGATTCGTAGAAGTACGCGTTTGTTTACAGCAAATTTGAACGGCGATTTGCTTCAAACGTTGTGTGTGTCGCAATATACACAAGCCCGCATTTAACATAACATATTCATAGCGGACTCTATTATTTGGTCCAGCGAATGATTAATTTTAAACTTGTTCGACGTGTCTCGTGAACAGAGGATTGCGTTCTGTGACAATAACTGCTGCTGGATAATATTAAGGGGAATGGTCGCGGGTCTCTAAACCAAAGTGCCCCTGTGTTAATCTAATGGAAGAAAAATGATTTTATAAGCCACATTTCTCCGGCAGTATCAAATTTTTTACGGCTGTTTTTCTTTATTATAAGTGTAGCTGACTTACAGGGCTCCATAATCCCGCTTTTTAGAATTGGTTCGAATTTTTTGCCTTAAATTTATTTGAAGTTATACAAAAATATGCGAACCAATTTCAAAAAGTGGGGTCACAAACCCGCATTCAACATAACATATTCATAGCGGACTCTATTATTTGGTCCAGCGAATGATTAATTTTAAACTTGTTCGACGTGTCTCGTGAACAGAGGATTGCGTTGAGCCCTGTAAGTCAGATACATGTCTTAGAAAAAGAACCGTTTGTAAGAATATTCGGTACAGCCGGAGAAATGCGGCTTAGAAAATATTTTTCCCGTTTTATTTACACAGAATAACTTTGATTTGGAGACCCGTGGTCAACCTCTTACAAATAGTGTTCGAAGCAAATCGAGTTAGGAGTTATATATTTTTAAAAGAAATGGACAGATGTTTTTCCATAATGGACCATTATAATAGAATAATAGTATCCAGTAGGGGGAACCAGGGACATTTGATCCATAAGGATACATGACCCAATGCCTTTCTCTCAGCAATGGAACAGTTTTGTGAGTTGAAAGTGGCATCACTTTATTCCTTTCAGCCAGCTGATAACATGGTGAAAAAAAAGAGCAGAATCATTGCGTATGTGTTTAGTTATGCGAAGAAATACGTTTTCATGCACTGAAAGTAAATTTTTGAGACCGTAAGGTTTTTCGGTCTACATTTTTTGGTTCAAAGGAAAGATTTTTTCAATTAGTTACTTGTTCATGCTATTATCTACAGTTACGTATATAATAGTGCTAATGTAATTATTCACAAATGACTTTGTTTTGGGGTTAAACAAAAAAGTGCAACTAGGGATAATTGACCTAAGCCAATTGGGGATATGTGACCCAACTAAACAACACAAAATAGACAGAAGTAGACCAAGTAAATTTAAAAAAAAAAAAAATCATGGGAGTGCCAAAAGTAAATGACTGGGTTCTTAACGGAGTATAAGGTTTGTTGGGGAGGTACAAGGGAATTTTTTTTAACGAGCTTACATTTCAATATGCATAAAGAATCGATGGAAAATGTTTTAAATGGCCTGAAATGGACAATACATCACAAGTTCATATTGATTAAATAGTAGCGATTCTTTAACCACCTGTGTTTTCTCTGAAAAATAAAAGCCCCAGTTTTGTATTTCGACCAGAATTTACTTTTAAATTTGATTATTTCGTTAGTATAAGCAGAATTAATATGATAAAATAAAAAGTAATAATTTTGTCCGAAAATACTACAAAATCTATGTAAACTTTATAATATGATATTAGTTTTGTTATTAGGTAAATTTTTTTTGATAATTTTAAGTCTTACAACCAAATTTTTGGGTTGGGTCACGTATACCTAATGGGTGGGTCATGTATCCCTTTGCATTGGGATACATGACCCAAAACTAAAGTTTTAAATAATTTATATTTTACTGCTATTGCAGTTAATACTACAGAAAAATGCTAATATATATTGTGTAATACTTATTAAAGCATAAATTAACTGCATTTGCACATCCATAAATAGTGTTTTTTAAAATTTACAAGCCAAAAACTACAAGTTGGGTCATATGTCCCTGGTTCCCCCTATATGTAAAACAATTCTTATTTAAAAGGATTTACTTATTATTATTCATATAAATTCTTATAATTTATTAATTAACAAAAGCGTTATCAATGAGTGAGATGCTTTACCTTATGTTGTACAGTAGATGCCGCTTAATGTGATCACGGTTAATGTTATCAATCGTTTAATGTTATCAAAATCGCTTAGTCCCGTCCGCTTATATCAAAATACATTGAAAAATCATCGTTTATTGTAATCAAATGTTCGTTTATTGTTATCAGTTTATATGTAAATTTTATTTTCCTGAAATCAATAAAAACAAGGAAAACTTTTTTTGTTTAAAGTGTTTCCTGAAACTTACCAAAAGTCCAAACGGGGCTCGTATTTATTATCTTTTAAACACGTGTTAGGGGGGGGGGGGGGATTTGCCATTTTCGGTCAAGCATTGTAAAGTTCCGTAGCACTGTGCGAATACGACACATACGGAACAAAATGAGGGACATCTGCCTACCTTAACAAGGTAGGGCCATTATGTCAGTAGACTTTCTATCCTCTGGCGTTGGGAATGAATGAGTTTTCTTAACTGCATGTGCATAAAGGGCTTTCTTGTAAATTGTCTAAAAGAAGTCCAATCCCTATATCGGGCAATTTTGTGTTCGGTGAAGTCAGCACACAAAGCCCTTTCTCCTTTCGGACACGCCCTTTCAAACTGCGACTTCTACTTCGTTAACTGATGAGGACATTTGCGAATCCGTATGTGTCAAAGATCAAGCTTCGTCACAAGATTCTGATGCCGATGATGAACCCAAAAGTGCTATCGAGGACAAAATTCCGACGCCTGCTCAGATGAGGGAGGCACTTCGAATCTTACGTCTAGGTGTGCAAAACAAAGCCAACGCGGAACACTTTCATAAACATTATGATTATGAGCGATTCGTAAATGGCTTGCTTCGAAAGAATGCTAAACAATCGACAATTGATGATTTCTTTTTCAGTTAATAATAAACCTTTTGTATTTTGTATTGTTTTCTGCAATTCATCATTAAATATGTAATGATACTAACTAGTAATTCTTTTTCTTTAGTGTCCATTAATTTCTATTAAATACTATAGAGTTTTACAGCAACAACTTCTTATTTAAAATTAATTTTTATTTTAATGCGTATGTAAAAAAATTATTTTTTAGTTTAAACTTTTGTTTCGTGTATTGTAATTAATTGGATATTGTTATCAAACGTTATACGTTCGTCCCGATGTGATCACATTAAGCGGCGTCTACTGTATATTCAAAGAGTAGAAAAATACAAAAAGAACCTTAATTGTTATTGGAGCCTGTTAAAAAAATTAGTAAACATTTGGACCAACCTCGCTAGGCTTGCTATGGAATCAACGGGCTGTTGTTAGTAGTTGGTTGGAATTTTTTTCTATTTGTAATTCAATTATTGAACTCATAATAATGTCAATAAATGATATCGCTGCAGAAAGTTCAGAAACATAATTTTTTCCTTCCAGTTTGAGCATTTGAAACACTGAGCGATTGTGTAAGAATTAAAGAGGGGTCAATCCCACAAACCTAATGTACATTTTAAATAAAATTATTTGTCGAACTAATGCCTTTGAAAGTTAGTTTTTTTTAACCAGGTAAGAAAATTGCATTAACTACAAAACTCTAAAAAATAATAGCAAAATAACTGCAGGATATTTATAGTTTTAAAATAGCCATAGTTTATCGAAAATGGCGAGATCATTTTATAGAAAATATTAAAAAAACCCTAACATTTAAATAAACACATGATATTTTCCATTCACATTTATTTTGCTTTTATTTAGAAGTAGTATTTTTATATCTATTGGTAAAACTAGCTGTCATAACCATAGTGGAGATGTATAAACCGATATTTTTTTAAAAAAAGTTTTATGATAAGGAAATACTAGTTAGACACTAATGATTAATATGAGAAGTTTCTTACAGAAAAAAACCTTAATTCTAGGCTAAAATAGTTTTATTATCTTTTTGTCGACAGCATGGCCACATTCAACAGTTAGATAAACATTTCATAGCGAAAACAAAAGCAGTTTGACGACTGAGAGAGAATGTGTGGAAAAAAATTATTCTGTTATGATTAGGCTTTTTCAAATTGGCGAGATCTTAGGGATTGTTTATGAATTATTTATGCACGCTAGAATTTTTTTTTTTAGAAATTAAATTTAAAATTTTGTATTTATATCATTAAATCTCCTTCACAAATGCTATGCTCATATGTTCAAAAGCCGAAAAAAAATTTAAAATAACTTTTTTTCAATAATGGGGTAGTTTCACGTCGTGAATGGCAACAGCTCCAGCGGACTTGTTTTCATTTTTCTGGAACCACTTTTGTTTCGGTAGTCGCAAAAGTGAGTTTTCTAAGAATATTTTACTTAATATTTTTTAATTCTGTCAATGTAAAATATTTTCTTACTTTAATGCAATGTAGGTAGGTAGGTAAGGTAATCGTTTCCGGCTGCCTATTTCTAGCCTCCTTCAGGAGCTTTAACACAGCCAATAACGCCTCGTAATTTAGAACCCTGGTCAAGTGACGAGGTCGACACCTGAGCGGGCACCCAACGGAACTTCGAGCGACATCGTACGCTAACGCCGTCGGGACTCCACAGATTTAACGAGCACGTCTGTCCCTGTGTACTCGGGCCCATCCGTGATGAGGATTTTTTTATACTATTTCCAGCACAGATCCGATTTATAGGATGACTGGCAGTAGGTGGGATAATGCAATGCATTTAAACCAATTTCAAAAACTAAAATTAAAGAGACATTTAAGCCAGCCGCATTTATCATATAAAAAAACATCTGCATAAATATTCAATACAGTCGAAGTAATTTAGCTTGGAAAAGTATATTTCCACCACAGGATTAACATAGAGAGAAGACTTCGGTTTGGAGACCCGGCTACCTTCCCAATTTTCCTTTAAGTATTCTAAGAACACTGCGCAGTGTATAGAAGCATTTAAACGTAAAAATGTACATCGAGACATTCTGCTGATCCATCAAAAAATTATCAAAATCATGTTATTAACATTGTATTTAAGACTAAAAAAAACTATATAACAATCTTTCAGAAACAGATAAAACCCTATGTTACACTCGCTGGAAAAGACATAATTTAGATAGGTTATGTACGAATAAAGCACTATAGCACATTTTATAAACGTCTTACGGCACTAATAGTACTTGAGTACATCTTATATTCCTTTCCAAGAATTTATGAACATCAATCGTGGCCATTTTGGAAACGAATAGCTCAATCGTGGAAAAAAACTTTTCCGCCATCTTTTTAATAAGAAGATTTTAATGAACAAGGTTAACAAATTTTCGTAATCGTATAAAACCTTACTTTACACTCGCTTTAAAAGTCATTATTTTGACAGGTTATCAACGAATAAAGCATTATCAAAAATCTCATAAACGCCTTATGACTTGAAACCATTTTATCCTCCTTTCCAAGAATTTATGATAATGAATCGCGGCCATTTTGGAAACGAATCGCCTCCAATCGTGGAATAAACAAGGTTAGAAAATATTTAACAAACTTCAGTAATCAAATAAAAACTTACATTACACTCCCTTTAAACGACATGATTTTGACAGGGTATCTACGAATAAATTATTATCGAGCATTCTATAAACGTCTTATGGCACTGAGAGCACTTGGGCCTCTCTTATCATCCAGTTCCAAGAATTTATGAACATGAATCGCGGCCATTTTGGAATCGAATCGCCACCAATCGTGGCACCAACTTTTCCACCATCTTCTTAAGAAGATTTTAAACAAACTTTCGTAATCAAATAAAACCAAAAAAAGAAAGATTATCAACGAATAAAGCATTATCGAACATTTTATAAGCGTCTTATGAAACTTATTATGGCACTAAGAGTACATCTTATCCTCCTTTCCAAGAATTTATGAACCTCAATCGCGGCCATTTTGGAAACGAATCGCCTCAATCGTGGGGAATAAAACTTTTTCTACCATCTTTCAAAACCGGAACCCAAATCCCTTTTCCAATGACAAACGGCTCATAATCTGTAATCCATGGGCGTTTTTCCTCCAGAGAGTAGCCCTTAAGTCGGCAGCGAACGAGTTTTAAAAAGTTTTTTGACAATCGCAATTAGCCGCGACCAAAAGTTGGTCGCGAAAAAAGGAAATTTTTCGAAGTTAATCGGATTGGAATTCCCGCTGGTGAGACGGAAAACACAAAAATGGCAGAGTTTGGTTTAAAGGAGTTCTAATTGATTTCGTTTTTTAAATAATGAGTTTAAGAGATATGGCCAGTCCTAGAGAAATAAAGTATTTGTTTTGAATTCCCGTTACCTAAAGATTTACTGCTATAAAATGTATACCTTTTTTACCAAATGAAAATGATAATATCAACAAAACAAATGTGAAGATATATTATCTGTTTATTAATTATTAAAGATTTTTTCTAAGTTTCCGACAAGCGTTGACATCAATCGAAAAACTATAGCATATATAATTTTTCAACCAATATTTTTTATTTATTTCCCCATCAAAACTTTTTGATCAAGTTGTTATTTTTATAATTAGTAAAAATTGCATAAATTTCAGAGCAATACTTCGACAGACATATACTGTGCTTTAAGAAATTAACATACAGGGTGCATAAGACTGATGATCCTTTTAATTCACATTTGTTTCAAATATTTTTGTATATTAATAAAAAAATTCATACATTTCATAACATTGGAAATACCAGCACAAAAAAAACAAAATGATTTCAACAAAATGATCAAAATTGATTTGATAGATTGTTTTCTCTTATTTACCAGACTTATAAATTAAAAAAAAGAACGATTTTTTTGTTATTGATTGAAATAACATAGCACTAGAGCTACATGAGGTCGAATGGTGCACCTCCCGCAATTTTAAATCAAGGTCAAGTGACAAGGCTGGCATTAAAACAGGCATCTAACGCAAACTATCAACGACAACAATGAGGCGTCAGTATTTTGTACTGCGATATACTTAACGAAAACGTGCAGTAGTCTCGTATCACGACATTATTTATTAGTTGATATTTTTTTTAATTATGCACGATCATTTTATATGAAAACATACAAGTAGGTTTGAAACAGAATCTGTCACTTAACCCGCGTCCACACAACAGTTACGTTTAACAGGTAAAAAGGCGCTAAACACAGCATTAATTATATATTAAACATTTACATGCTAAGGAATATTACATTATCAGTCTTACAATTATCGAAAATTCAATAATTATTACTTATCGTTATAAAAAAATAATTTATATTTCAAAGAATAAATATGTAATATTCCTCGCTTTTAAATAGAATGAAAATATTTCATATAAACATACAAAGAATCTCGTAGTGAATTATATTTGACGTCATTTCAAACTGATCGATGTCGCAAAAATAAATTTATTTTAATTTATTGTCTAAAAGAATTAAAGTTTCTCGAACGATTGTTGCGAATGGCAATGGTGATTTAATTCTAATAAAAACGGCTTCCTATGCTTTTTAAATGAGCATTAAATGTTGCCGTTTTTTAAATAATTGAAGTACTTAGAATTCGAATTCTTTTCTGAAATTTTCAATGTATTCTAATTTCGATGCGCTGAATTTTTTGACGTATCACACTTGTCCGTAGCATTTGTAGTTTGGGCTATGAAAGTGGGTGACAGATGGACAGACAGACGGACGGACTGAACGATTATAATACCTTCCACTTTTTACATTATAAACGTACTGTGGAAGCTAAAACGAGTATTGAACCTTCTTAAGTAACCTCCGCGGCATGAATCCTCACCCATGTTCAAATTCTTTCGACAATTACAATAAAAAGTTCATTGAAATGGTGTCTCAAGACAAAATTTTGACGTCATCCACAGTAGTCTAAATGTCCTCTTACAAAAGAATTTCAGAATAAAGGTGTAAATAGCACATTTCATTCGCCTTAATAATCCTAAAAAGGCTATCTAGGAATTGTTATGGATTCTAAAATAGTTATTTAACGTCATTGATAAGACTCGATGGGATTTTTCTGTGGATTATTTTAGACGCAATTCGTATTGGTTTAAATTTCTCGGACAAGGGCTCTTAAAATCCAGAATTACTACTTTCATTAACTCGTTGATGACTCTTAAAACTTAATTTTATTATTTACTTGTATAATTTGCAAAAAATCTTAGTTACTGTCTGTGTCATATTAAGCCCCACCAATATTTAATTATGTGATTGATTTATCATATTATGCCTATACGTTTCTAACCCAGTGACCTTTTAATAACGTCTCAACATTTCCACGTGGCCTTACCTTACAAACCACACCTTTTTTAACCAAATTCCTTCAAAACAATCAATGGCATTTTGTCAATCTAAGAAAAGAAAACTATTTCTGAAGGAACGAAAGAATAACAAAAAAGTTAAGTTTTCATAACGGGTTCGGGGAGGAATGTTACGAGAAACAAATTCAGAACGTCAGAAGCAGTTCCATTTCCGTAATTATTCCGCGATTATATTCCACCCCCCTCCCTCGGAAGTTCCTTTTAAAAGGTCGTCTGCTGAATCATTTTTCTTCCATTTTGGAATAATTGGTTTTCTGGGAAATGACGCCATTATATTGTTCGGCTACTCGGTTTTGTTTCAAAGGTTTAAGGGGTGATGGATAGACCTAATGTTTTTAAGGACTTATGTTACTTTCAGATACTATTTTAATCATAATAATCCTGACAAACTAAATTTAAAGATGAAATATTACTGCAATTTAAAGTTCCTTGAACATAAAGTGGGAACAATGTAAGGAACAGGAAATTTCAGGAATGTGGAGCAATTTTTAGTATTTAACTAATCTCATTTGTGTTTCAGTTTCTGTGCTTTGAAATTAGCTAAAATTTATTACATGCAAAAGAAGAGTTTTACACAGAAAAGATTATTTATGATTAAATAGAATTTCATAAAATAAAGGACATTTGGACGTCATTTTTTCATTAAAACAGTTGAATCCAGTTTTAAAAAAACTGGTTATTACTGGTCTGGCCTTTCCGGTTATTTATGGTAGCAGGACTGACTGAACTTTTTTTAAGGAAAAATTGACTCCAAATCTCCTTTATTTCGTGAAATTAATTTAAATCATAAATACTATTTTCTATGTAAGATCTTACATGTATTAAATTTTAGTTAATACGTGTATTTAGTTTTAGTTAATTTTTATGTACAGAAACCGAAACAACCGATTTAGTCCAGTGAATAACGGAGTTTTACCATACAAACGGTCCGGTATTGCTGATTTTTTTAATATGTTTTGTGTGATCCTTGGGTAGTAAAAAAGTGAGTTTTCGCCATCCTCGTTCTATTGCCTTTTCCGCCATCTTGAAAAAACATTCGAAATTTCGCTCATTATCCAGTTTTTGGCCTATAACTTTTCTCCTAAGCATTTTTGAATATAAATTTTCGGCATAAAATTGTAGAAAATAAAATTTTCTTCAAAATAGGTACAAGTTTTTTTGTACGACAAACAGTTGAAAAAGCTATGAAGCAGCAAAAAGGGTGTAAAATCGAGTGTTTCGAAAAAAATTTACGTTCCAATGACTTTCTATCTCTGTAATTCCCATAAAACTTTCTTTTAGCAATAAACAATGAATTAATAATTCGTAGAAAATTTAATTTTCTATAAAACACACTCATCAAAAATAAGTTTCTTATGGATTCCAAGAAGAAAAGTTAAATTTATAGAAACACAAAAAAGGGTTATTTTCACCCGAGGATACATTGTTTTATTTTTTACCTATAGCTCTTTCCCAGCGTATTTTTTCAGTGTTTTTGTGCATGCAAAATTTGTAGAAAATAATTTATTCTATAAAATGGTTCTTCTGTGTGTTCCATACGATGAAATGTAACGGAGCTACGTAGTACGAAAAATGGCGTAAAATCTCGAATTTCGCCAAAATAGTTTTTTACCACTTTAAATCCCAATAATTAAAAAAAAAACTTTATTTAGCTGAACATAATTATGCTTAAACTTGTAGACATCATTTCTTATATTAGTAAGGTCTTAAAAGTAATTTTAGATTCAAAAATACCAAGGAATTTAGGTACATTTTTCAAAAAACGAAGATGTGTATTTTTCATTTTCTTGAATAAATGGACGTGATTTGGTAAAAGATTTCAATTTACATGAGACTGAAGTAAAATTGTCCTTTCAACAAATAATTAAAATAAAAAATAAACTATTTTACGTCCTTTTAGTTTAAGGAACAACTTACCAATAGAACTATGGAAAAAATATGGGAAAGTGTATAAAAGACAATGATAAATTTTTTTAATGGGTTATTTTACTAAAAAAATGTATGCTTAAAGTTTATTACACACGTAAAAAATCCAAACTGTATTCTGAGCGGCATTTATCATGCCTAACAAGTCATATCTGAACTAGAGATATTTAGAATTGAAATGATACAAGCATACAGCTGCCAAGTGAACCAATTACGTTAACAATCGGACCCGTTTAAGTGGTATATGAAGAAGAGATTCAACTGATTCCTCTTCATAGTTTGAAATTGTGTAAAGTTTATTATCATCTCCATCGATGATGAGTGGCCTTTTGTCACAGGACAGCCCACAACAGTGCTTACAAAGGTAAGAGCAATACAAGCCAGATTTTCTGCAACTGCATGCACCCAAACAACTCTTGATGCATCTACATTTAATAGTTTTCAATAAAACCACAGGCGCAGCGTACTTTTCGGTCATAATAGGCAGAAAAACTCTACTCCCTTTCATCAGCCGCAATCGAACGGAAATTTTGAATTCCTGACCAAGCCCTGACTTGATGGTAAGTCCTCAGTGAATGAAATTGTGCTGCATCTGAGGTTTGTGGCAACTTAGCTAAATTGATCTTTTGTGGTGCTGGAAAGAAATTTTGAAAAGCGAAGAGTTGTGAGAGACTGATATTTGTCCCCACACTTTATAAGGAAATTAAAATTTGTTTTCCCGCCTTTGAAATTTCTGCCACAGTAGCATCAGGGTTATTGAAAACATCTGCCACTTCTAACAAAAATGGATTTATTTGGAAAATATTGCAGAATTACGGTGATAGAAAGTCGTTGAAACGTAAAAATATTTTCGAAACACTCGATTTTACACCCTTTTTGCTGCTTCATAGCTTTTCTACTGTTTGTCGAACAAAAAAAAAACTTTTCGTACCTATTTTGAAGACAATTTTGTTTTCTACAATTTTATGTCGACAAGCTCCATTCAAAAATGCTTAGGAGAAAAGTTATTGGTTAAAAACTGGAAATTGGGCAAATTTCGAACGTTTTTTCAAGATGGCGGAAAAAGCAATAGAACGAGGATGACGAAAAATCACATTTATTACAACCTAGGAGTCACACACAACATAAAAAAATCAGCAATACTGGACCGTTTGTATGGTAAAACTCCTTTATTCACTGGACTAAATCGGTTGTTTCGGTTTCTGTACTTTAAAATTAACTAAAATTTAATACATGTAAGATAAGAATCTTAAATAGAAAATATTATTTATGATTTAAATTAATTTCACGAAATAGAGATTTGGTCATCAGTTTTTCATTAAAAAAGTTTAATAAAATCCAGGCCTTTCCGGTTTTTATAGGGGATAGACTGTTTTTCCGGGAGTTTATATTATAATACCTATTGTGTTTAAAAAAATGTACATACAATAGGTTTTAATATCATAATAACGTAATAATGCCAGATAAATAATTTCATTTGACAACATGACTTTTCGTAAAGTATACTCTATCTGCTGCATAGTTTCTGTTTATGCAAAACAAAAACTAAGTAACGTGATCAATCATCTTTACAGTGAATCACTAGAAAAAGCATTTTTAACACTATAGATTTGGGACAACGACCTTGAACAATATTATTAACAAACTACTTGGATGTTATAATTATGAGATATTTTGAATTTTTTTTACATATTTAACGAATAATTTTTGTCTAAACATAGTCTGTGTACCTTTAAAATAAAGGCAGAGGCTACGCGCACGGGCCCGTTCACGCATTGAGTGTACGGGTATTAACTGTACATGCTCAAGGCGGGGCTTACTGGAACCGTGTATACATTGCCTGCACAGGCACGGGAATTACACTTGAAAGTTGAGATTACTCTTTTTGGGCCCCGGGCAATTTTGTTTTCTCTAACAAACATCAGTATTCAACACGGGGCAGTATTGTAGGGCGCATTGAAAGCCTAAACACTCGTTTGGGGAACGGGAAAAATTGTTTTTCTCTAAAAAACATCAGTTCTAGTCATTTGTAATGAGCGTTCAAAAAATTAGAAATTTAAATAATTCATGAAAACTTAAAAAAAAATGCAAGTAAACTTTCCAGGACAACTTTAAAACGATGATCTTCCTGGGTGAAATAAAAAAAAGCTTAGAAAAAAAAACATTTGTACTTCTGCCGAGAGAGGGGATATGAACCCTCGACATTTTAATTACGAACCGCTTATGCTACCACTAAGCTACGACGTCCGTGCAGAACCAAGCTCAAACTGCTAATAAGGCTCAGTCCTACGCAGTTACTATACCCGTACGCGTAATGCGTGTACGATGCCCGTGCATGTAGACACTCCGTAAAATAAAACCCATGCTAATCCTTCAATCCTTTCAATATTTACAGTCAGGTTATAAATAGCTATGCCATTTATGGGCTTCAAGCAGAGAACTGCGACAAGTTTCGACATCTATGCCTCCTTCTCTCAGCAGGAGACTAAGCATGGGGTCTCACAACTCGGTGGGAATCTCATATTTCAAGTAATGGCAGACATCTTACTTTGGAGAAGATTCTTGGTAGTTGGCAGACGGATACAGCTCAACCACTTAAATTGGTACACTGTGAAAAAAATCTTTTTTTACAGAAAAAACACATTTACAGAAAAATACTGATATTTTCTTTCATTATTTTTTGTTGTTGTAAAAATTTGGGTTTAAAGTAAAAACGGTTTTATACTATTTTTAATCGTGTAAAGAGTATTAGACTGCAACCTAAAAAACATTTTAACAGTTTGTTGAAATCCCATGTGCGGGGCCAAAATCCAACCAACATACCCAAGTATGCTGGGATAGATGTGCTAGTTAAATTTGTGAAGTCCAAAGTCCCGTCGGTGTTAGTGTGCGATTTCACTCGAAGTTCCGTTGGGTGAACACTTAGATGTCGACCTCGTCACTTGGAGAGGGTTCTAAATTACGAGGCGTATTGGCTGTGTAGAGTCTATATAAGTAAGATGCATACTAAAATACTACTGATGATGGCTGATGTAAGCGCGCCTCGGGAGAAGCAATAAACCAACTACACAAACTCAACCAACCTACCATGTGTCGAAATCACTGAACTGAACTGAAACTCTGGAAGGAGCATCTCATGAAAAACTGGTGAAGCCTATTTTTGGGTCACTTGGCGACAGCTTTAGAGAGAATATGTGCCACATTTGGAATGAATTCGCCGATCACAATTGACACTTGACTTGACAGTTTGCATTGGATCGTCAAAATAGCTCGCCAAGAATAGTACTCAAAGGAATTTAAGTTTTAAAGATTGTTCCTGCATTTCTATTTTTTTAAAAGTAAATGTTTCCGAAACTTCATTATATAAAGAACCTCCTAAAGCAATAATATATAAATTTTCTGTTGAAAAAGTTGGTTTAAAATGCCTATTTTAACAGGTAAAGTATAGGATTGGCGGCAAAAGTTGGGTAGCTCTTATAGGGCTGCCGCGCTTCACCGACCCTATTAGCGAGCGTTTCGATGATCCTTCCAGAGTTTCACTTCAGTTCAGTGGTCCAAATAGCTCGGTTGGGAAAGGGTTGGACGGGGGTGGTAACTGGGCCACAGGAGGGAGTTAAGTCTCGATTATTTAATCAATGTAATGGGCGGGACTTACTGTGTCATACAAACAATCACCGATGAAATCCAGGACTTAAATCAGTAATGATTTACGTCATGCGCCGATTATAGGAAAACACAACCCATAATTCACTGCCAAATCTATTATTACTTTATATAGTCCTCCCACCACTTCTTAGCATTTATGACGTGGTTTAGATGAGTCCAAACTATCACTCGTAAAACGAAAAGGAGTAGGGAAGATTTTGGTTTCAGCCAGAGTTACTATATTTGGCGATTCATTGCTTTTGCAGGAGCATATTTCTTTAAAGTTTAGAAACAGTTTCTCAACTAAAGGGCAATTTGAACTGCATGGGTTCACTATTATTGAATAGCTATTTTTTTTTAAAACTTATATCGTTCCCCGAAGTGATGCTGAATATGGTAAATAATACATACTACAGATACAAATCTATTGACGATCAAGTCAAGATATAAAAGAAATGCACGTGCAATTGATGACGACCTTCAGCAATTAACTATAATTCTCCTTTCACTAATAACCTATATGTAGTTTTAGTGTGACATGTTATTTCCAACCAAACTAACCCAAGAATCCGCAGGCTTGCCAAACACCATGGGATTGGCAACCCTGCCTCCTTCAGGTTCTCTTCTTTTTACAAAGTGTACTGTTCCACAATCAAAATATTTGGGATGCTAAGTTGTGGCAGACGGACTATACTAAACGTCTTTATAAAGTAGATTGGTGTATTTCCATAATTAAACAAAAAACATTATTATAAATTTAACCTACGATTGTTGTTGCAAATAGTTATTATGTAAAAAATAAGATTTCGATGGGAACACAGTGGCAAGTGTGGCACAAGTGGTCCATCTTCATCAGATACACAATTGAGAATGAATATGAGTGGGAAAGGGAACCAATTGAAGAAAACTATTTTTATACTTATTAAATGTTTCTTAACATATGGTTCATGTTCTTTACGTATAATTTTAAGAATCTCTTTGTTCTATGCATGAATGGTCGCATTGTGCAAGAGATGTTGCAATTGCTTCCGTTATTAAAGGATGAGTGGGGTCTTTTCTGATTGGAGAAACTTTATATTGTTGTCTGAAGAGAAAATAACTTAAAAGTGGATATTTTTTTCAACTGTTTCTAATATAATGTTACTGATTTGAGGATAATACCGAATAACAATCCTTTGAAATTCTTTTTATCCAATGGTGGTATAAGAAATATATATCTGGATATATGGTACGGATATATGGTCGATAGACTGGATATATGGTCGATAGACCTTAGTGGACCAAGACCTGCTATGCCCATGTTAACCTCGCGGAACCCCCATTGTTTAGTTTCCTGACTGCAATTCGAACCTCGTACCAGAGACATGGTATTGCGAACCTGTACCACTTAAGCCACTGTGCCTCAGCTATGTACCTAACTATCCACATAACTATTTATGGTCACTGTGAAGCTTATTTATAATATCATGATATTAGATAGACAAAAAAATAATGTTTCTGATTAAAAAAATTCCACTAGCTCTATACATAAATTGTATCCATAACTCGTTCATTGACGCTTAGTTTCTCTTGAATATTAGGACCTAGGATGAATAACAACTAAACAACAGCAGTTATACACTCTTAAAACAAACGAGTGGTTTTAACTCAGTCTGAGTTAATTTCCACTCGTGCCGAAAATGCACTTCTCCTATAGGAGTGAATTTCACTCTTTTTCGGAGTGGGTAAAAGAAATAAAAGAAAACAATCTGCGTCCTACACTCTTAAAACGAGCGGTTTTAACTCAGTCTGAGTTAATTTCCACTCCTTTCCGTGCCGAAAATGCACTTCTCCTATAGGAGTGAATTTCACTCTTTTTCGGAGTGGGTAAAAGAAATAAAAGAAAACAATCTGCGTCCTACACTCTTAAAACGAGCGGTTTTAACTCAGTCTGAGTTAATTTTCACTCCTTTCCGGTGCCGAAAATGCACTTCTCCTACAGGAGTGAATTTCACTCTTTTGTTTTAAGAGTGTAAGAAATCCCTCAACAATATACATGTTTTTACCTATAATATTTCTTACTTTCATCGACGACGCTTAGTTTTTGTGTGTATAAACACAGCCAATGCCCCAACTTGCACATACTACGTGTGCAGATTTCTGAGTCCATAGACCGGAAAAAAAATGATTCCTAACAAACCTAATCCCCTGCTGCAATCAGCGGATTCTTCGAAGGGATCGACTGACGTCATACCGTCCTAATCGTCTGCAAGAAATCCCTCGGCATCATTATCCCTTAAGTACATCTGGCAACAAAGGAGGGAAAAAGAGGAATGCAAAGAAAAAGAAATGTCGCGTTATTTTTTGGGTTGTTCCATGATGTACTAAACAGAAGCTTCAGTTCCTCAAAAACTAGAGCTTTTTGAATGAGTTTTGTTTCTTCTCATATTGCTTATAATGCAGAGTGTTTAGGTTGCGTACAAAGTGTTTTAAATTTTAGAACATAATTATTTTTTTCCCTATTCGTAGAAATTTTAGACAGAGCTTCGTACTGCATAGTTTTGATCTGACACTTTTAAAACCATTTATTATTTTCAATCACCTAACGTTGAAATAAAAGCTGATGGAAGTATTGCGATGGGTCAAAAATCCAAAATGGAGATTGTGTTTCCCTCTTGTTTTGGAGGGTGCTGATTCTGAAGAAAAAGGTTTCCGTCTGTCTGAAACCACTCTACAGCTCAAACTAAAAGAGCTAAGGACTTCAAATTTGGGAGATAGTGGATTTTTTTTCATGAGTTTCTGGTACTTGTTGGACGTCATAATAAGGTTTCGAGGACATTTTACAGTCGCAAGTGTAGCTGACATAGACATTTTTAGGTTTAAAATTATTAAAGTTACCTTATAAGGTATATAATTATCTTTAAATGTGGTAGTAATTTATAAAGCGGTAAATTAAAGTGGTATAGTGTTACAAGCGGTAAATTAAAGTGGTATAGTGTTACAAGCGTAAATTAAAGTGGTATAGTTTACAAGCGGTAAATCAAAGTGGTATAGTGTTACCCCGGTAATTAATGGTATGTGTACAAGGGTAAATTAAAGTGTATAGTGTTACAAGCGGTAAATTAAAGTGGTATATGTTACAAGCGTAAATTAAAGTGGATATGTTTACAAGCGGTAAATTAAAGTGGTATAGTGTTACAAGCGGTAAATTAAAGTGGTATAGTGTTACAAGCGGTAAATTAAAGTGGTATAGTGTTACAAGCGGTAAATTAAAGTGGTATAGTGTTACAAGCGGTAAATTAAAGTGGTATAGTGTTACAAGCGGTAAATTAAAGTGGTATAGTGTTACACACTGATAGTTCTTTTATTGAAGTTTTTGCAAGGTGGAAAACAAAACTAACCCTTTTTTCCATCACAACACAATACAGAAACAAATCAAAGAGCAAATGACATCAAATGCAACAAAAACAAAGCCCGACTGCTCTTAAAAACTATTCTCACATTGACTCTTTAAATAAAAACTACCAAAAAAAATACGCTTGCTTCCCCCCGACTCCCTTAATAACAATACGATTACTAGCTAATCGCTAGGAAACAATCGTTTGGCGTCTTTTTTCTTTCAACCCTCCCCCACAGACGATAGAAATGGAGTGTTTATATGTATTAGTTATAGAGCAACTGGGATTGATTTAATACGAATGGTACTAAGAACAGGTTTCGATTTTTAACGAATCATCAGCTGTAGGTAAGGTTGTAATAAAAATGCTGTAGTGTTTTATGTTTACAAAATGTATTCTATACGGTTGAGATTATTTTTGAAAGTTATTATCAGCAATAAGTACTCTGGGAAAAAAACATGTGGTTCTCAAACCGCACAAGTAGAGCGCAACTATTTTTGTAAAAATTTCAACATTGCTATATTGTGTTGCCAATACAAGGAATGTGTTGATGACATATGAACACAAATTTGTGTTGCTCCAACTCAACTGATGATTGCGAGAGGAGGCGATCATTATATCCATGCGCAATTGACAAAAAACCGTAAACTACAGTCCCTGGACAAATTATTATACGCACTGCAAGATTTCATGTATCAATCAAGGATGAACAAAATACCTTTAGAAGGACATTTGTGTTCCTAAACTTAAGCTATTGAATAGAAAATACTATCTGCTATACTTAATACATATATCGACATCTTTTTTAATGATACGACATTCTTTGGTATGTTTTCCTCATTACTAAAAAAATACAGTGCGTCTAATAATTTGTCTAGGGACTGTATATTATTTTCTAAATTATGCATGACCAAATTATTACATTCATCTTAAAGTACCGAAATATCTATATTTTAAGCTTTAGTATATACATTTATCCGAAACATTAAAGAACAGCTGATTAATTATATTTCGGAAGAATACATACGTGCTGAGCCTTTTACAAAATTTTTGTGCTAACCATGCATTATTATTTGGCCACGACAATTTTTTTTGTTTCAACACAAACTAAAATAACGGGTTAACACATGTAAAAATAAATGTATCATAATTTATAACTATAATGTTTTAATACCATTAGATAACGCAAAAATTAATAAATTAAATAAATAATATATATATAATAAATTAAATTTAATACCATTAGATAAACGCTCAAAAGCAAATACATTGAAATCGCACAACTAAATAAGTGACTTTTTTACGATTTGATTTGTATAGAGCCTCGCACCAGGTAATCCTGACGGTATGTATATGCTACCTTTAAAATTCGGCCATTTGTTAAAACTAGTTTCCGCTTGCTAAAACCAGTTATCACCAGCTAATACTAGTTTTGAAGAAATAGATTGGTTTAATCTAGTTTTAACGATAAAAAACATAAGAGAGAAAACTAGAATTAACGGAAAACAGCATGATTTAGGATTGTAATTTTCGATTAGTTTAGTTATTGCTGAAATGCAATGAAGGTTTTCAGGTTATTGGAAGACTCCATTAAAAACTGTATATTGCGTTTTTTTCAAGGTCTCTTTTGTCGTAATAAGATTACAAAATTTCTCTTTCCAACATTTAATAATGGATTCATCATCAATTAATAAAGTAAAAAGGATATTTTAAATTTCGTAAAACAACCAGTGCAACAACAAATCTTTGTGAGTTTACTTATTGCAACGTCTTTTTAAAGAAATTAACGTTCACAATAAATTAAAATTTAAGCATTCGCAGTTAATTCTAATTTTTCTAAAACATGTGAGATAATTATAGTTTTATTATCTAATTACAACTAGTTTTAACCAATGCAATCGGTCAAAACTGGTTTAGCTAGGGAGGACTAGTTTTAGCTAGAGGAACTAGTTTTCACTAATGGCCTCATTTACAACTAGTCTCACTAGTTATAGTTAATTCTAGTTTTAGCTGATTCCGGGTTTAACGGTAATATATGCAACAAATTTAAATCTAATGACCGTATTTCGCCAACCGTTATCTACAGCCACTACAAACCTCCAGACGGATATTTTTTTTTCAAAAAACCATCCGCATCCTATAGCTTAGCGGACTTATTCTACATCCGTATTTTTATAGGCGAGTTTTCATCACAAAACTCAATTCTTCCTCTGAAAACAACACAAAAAGGGAATAGAGAGAGATAGACATCTATTTCAGAAGAAGTCAAAATGGGTCATGTCTTCTGTAACATTTCCACCCACCAATTGTTTCACTCAAAAATTTAAAGAAAAAAGCGTGGCGAGATATTCTCCGAAGGTGGATGACCCTTTTTCACATTTGGCCGTTCAAACGACGTGTGTAGAAAGAAATGGGGGAAGGGGCTTCATAATTTATGCAACCGATGTAAAGGGTGATATGAGACCTAGATTTATGAGCCTCGAGAGCAGAGCATCTTCGCACCGAAACCGCGAAACAAAACGATTATTTTTTATTCTCTTTTCTCTCTCTAGTTGTAGAAACGCATTTTTTATTCTACAAACACAAAAGGCAAGGAATTCTATTGGAATATTTTTATTCATTCATTTCTCTTCTTTTATCTAGCAAGTCAATATTTAAACATCTCAGTTAATATTTGATTTATTCAAATGCGTTTTCGGCCTCCTCGGGGTAAGTTCGTTATTTCTCTCTTTTAGACGAAAGGAAAGGACGTTTATTTTTTACCTTCGTTTTTTTCTCCACCTTATAACCGTAATTTGTTTCGGTTTGATTCAATTAGGGCGAACGTGTTTGCGAGTTTAAAGATGAATTGCGTCATTTGCGAACGTAGCTTTTTAACCCTCTGAGGAATACAGATGTATGAACCATTCACCTGACAGTTAGGTTTTCCAGCAACATACATAATTTTTAAAAAATTATAAATTTTAAAATTGTATCACATTTTAAAATTTATTATTAAAAGTTTAATAATTTTACAAAAGTTTAAAATTTTACTAAATTTTAAAAAGTTATAATTTTAATATATTTAAAAAATTTATCATTTTACTAAATTTTTAAAAAAAAATTAATATTTATAATTTAATACAAATTTAAACTTTAATAAAAATAAAAAAAACTAATTTAAATTTTCATTTTTTTTAAATTTAAAATTCTCTAAATTTAAAATTTAAAGTTTGGAGGAATTATTTATAATTATATGCTACAGAAATATAATCTAAAAAAAGAAAACAAATGTACAAAATAATTAAAAATTTAAGAAATTAAATTTTCAATTAAAATTTATTTTACTGCAGTGAGAAACAACTTATCCTTACACCATTTTGCTTATAACTCAGAGAGTAACTGGTGGGTGTAAACAGAAATGAATTTTGAAAGGATTTATTTAAAATTTATACCGAACGAAGAATACATATTACATGAATTCCGACGCATTCCAATTTCATTAACTTATTGTAATAGTGTTACGGAATTTGTTTAGAAGAAAAGATAAACGGTTAAAAGGCTTTATACTATAGAAATGTATATACATTTGCTACACAATTTATTGAAATAGTTTGTTTTGTTTATCGAGTTTGTGGGTATTTATTTTTTTAAGATAGAGCTAAACGTTTTGCATATACCCATGGTGAAGAAGGTTGTGCAAATTTTAATTAAAGAACTAAACGAAATAAAGTATTTTCAAACCTTTGTATTTACTAACATGCTTATAAGTACTACTTAAATAGCCGCAGTTTAATTTTTCATTGTTCAATTTGAAGTAAACGGGGAAGGACGGAATTCTTTGATTGACATGATCAGTTTTAGTACAATAAAGTCTATAAAGGTAAATTCTCCTTAAAACGGTTTACTTTAGTTATCCTGGGCCAACTCGTGATGCCTTGACGGTACTTATGGTTTAGTTTGAATTATCGCGTCGCACTAGAGCTACACGAGGCTATTGGCGACGGGCGTCGTATTTTAGAACTACAGTCAAGTGACGAGCTGACACCTGAGTAGGCACCCAACGCAACCGTTAAGGGCGACATCGTATGCAGAGTTACGGTACTTATGAGTGCCTTTTCAAAAACCGTGGTTTTACTTTTCATTGTTCGTGTGAGGGAAAATATGTGGTAGTAGGCTTTTAATAATGCTTTAACACAATAAATACCAAAAATGAAAAACCATTCATTCAACAAAATGTTACTTTTAGTTATGTCTTTTAAATGATACTATATGTATTAGTGTTTTGAAATGAACCACTCAACAGATTTAAGGTAGACCCATACCTAGAAATCGAGGAAAAACAACAAAAAAATTATTATTATTTATTGTATAAAACAAAAGTAGACATAGTGAAGAAAACGTATACCAGATTTCAAAATTCGACGAGTTTAAAAAGCGGTCCAATTTTGCAGTTAAAAAACCTTATCTTCGATATTTCCTTAGCTTACACTATGTTAAGAGGCTTATATCTCAAAATCTTCTTTTTTCATTTCGTCACAAATTAAAAAGTCTAAGGCTTTTTTATTAATTAACATAGATTTTAAATTCTTTTTGTAATACATTTAGCATATTCAACAGTAACAAAAATGGTGAGTTTTTTGTGGAATAAGTAGTCTTGTTTTTTATGAAAAGCCTTTTCAAATTGAAAATTTAATTTTTTTTGCAAAATTTTCTTAACATAATATCTATATTTTAAAATAAAATTAGTATAAAATTAGTAACAATAACATAACTAACATAACACTGTAATTTAGTAATTATAAGTAGAAAGGGAGAAAAGAGAAAATAAATTCGGGACAAAGTGCATTTTATGCCCCTACTATTTCTTACCCTTTAATATTCTAACTAATTGCAATAGTTTATATTAAAATATTCAAAGACAAATAATTTAAACTAAAACTTAATTCTGTGCATAAAGGATTAAAAAGTTTAGGTAACGAGGTTATGCTATCAAAATAGCAAACTGTCATCCAATTGGTTGACATTAAATGAGAAATATATTCAATAATATAGAACGTTTAAAGTTAAAAAAAATAATCTTGCCTTCTTTCAGCTATCAATGAACAGATTTCTACTTTTGATCCATGTTCAGAAAAGAATTTGTTAATTGTATTGAAAAAAACCCTTCTATTTAAGTAGCTTATATAATTAAATGAACTATTAACTTAAATGTAATAGCAACACTGTATTTTTGTTTAGCTTAAACTGTGTAGCATAGATATATGACACTGAGCATATTTGTTAATAAAATTATTATAAACATTTACTAAGAAAAACAGATTTTCGCGATTACAATTTTACATGAGTTTCTAAAATTTAAATAATGAAGTAATGAACTTAAAATAAATTCAGGTTGCTGGCTCGAACTCGTAACAAATTAGATTTAAAATAATCATACATATATTGTCCGCGTTAAATCTCTAATTACAAAATAAAAATGCATATCTAGAAATTTTACGAAATAGCTGATGGTATAAAATGTACGACATACAGTCAGTGTCTGAATATGGCTTAAGAAATTAAGACAGACAGATGGCAATAAAAAAAAAGAATGAAAGGGTTGTGAATTCTTTTCACGTTAACTAAAAAATGTTACTAATACTCTGACATGTGTGGGAGAAGAAAAAAATAGTTTGGTAACGACACAAGGTATAGAAAAAAAATCGAAACTCAAACTTAATTGAGACATTGGGGAACAAAAATGAAAAAAAAATAGAACATGTCCCTGCGGGTTTAGGAAGCAGATATGTCAGTCCTAATCTACTGTATAATAGACATTATTTAAGATCAATCAGATTCGTTATGGGGTTGTTTCACGGATGATCTGGCAATAGCTCTGCGGTTTTGTTTTCATGTCTCTCGAATTACTTTTGTTGATATTCGAAATTGAGTTTTCTAAGAATAAGTTATTTTAGTTGTTGTTTTTTGAAATTACAACTTCTTGCTGTGCTGTTGGTTATATTAATCATTTATCAAGGAAAACTTGCATTGAAAGAAGTTGGAATTTTAAAAAATTATCAACTAAAATTTTCTCTTTGAAAACTCACTCCCGAATACCAAAACAACAGTAATTCGAGAGACATGAAAACAAAACCGCAGATCTATTGCCAGATCCCACATGAAATAACTCCATTGGGAACTTTGTTTTATTTTAAAAAATATAAAGTAACGTATTTTTTTAAGATATAAAAAACTAAGAATAACACTTTGATAGATTGGTAGGAATGGTACTTAGGAATGGTCCAATATCTTTTACGCAAAAATTAAAGCGTGATTAGGATTCGTAAATTTATGTTTTGCCCTATGACTGGTCATTTGTGCCAGCTTTAGTACCTCAGATACATTGTTAAATATAGGATCTTTTCTTACTAAATATTTTTATGATGGATTTTTTAGTCTTTTACCGTATCTTTAATTCATTTTTCAAAATCTGTTATAAAATATTATTTTGGTTTGAAAATAACTACGAGCAAAAAAGGTCCTACACAAAAACTGAATGCAATTTAATGGGTTTTCGACTCATGAACACAAAAATGTAGTAGCTTATTACCACCCTTCGTTACGATTGGAAAATTCGCCAGCAGAAAAAAAACTCGTCGGAAAATCATACCGATAAAAGATCCGGTTCGAGGTTATTAACGATCTTTTTTACAGAACTACCATGGTCACATTTGATGTTCTTTTTCGGCGAAGAACAATTAACAGACGATAGCTACAGAATATCTTTTGGTGTCCATCGATTTTCCGAAAGAAACTCTAGAACAACTAATTTCCTGGGTATCAGCTAACCCAAATTCTATTCATTTTCGCAACTTCTGAAAACGTTCTAAGAAGAGAGATTTTTTTTCTATTCGGTTCGGCGACCTTCTAGAAAGTTCCATGGAATTCTTTTTTATATCTTTTCTTTGACTCGTGTGTCAGTGGAACGGTCATCAATCAGTTTGGCAATGCTGAAGACTGCCCCATTATATCTATATAATCAGCAAAAGTCAGCAGTTATATGCTGAGTTATCTGAATATACGTCGTTGTTTAGCTTAAATAAGCCAAAATACTCGATTACTTCCTTGAATTGGTCGATTATAAAGCAAATTGTTTGGGCCAAACTGTGGAATGCGATTGGTTCAAATTTTTTTGTGAGAAAAAATTGCTATTAATTATCTGTAGTTTCGTTCATAAAACAATTTTTTTCCCGATGCCCTTGTTTATTCTGGATGCAAGTTAGTATTTTTCTTAATTCAATGGCAATGCACGAATAATTAAAAAAAAAAATCGGTGACATTAAAAAAAATGACAGAAACATGTATTTAAATGTTAATTGGGCTACGAATTCAAGATTATTATTTAAAAAAATGCTATTTTTAGTTATTTTTTCGTAAAAATTTACCTGTTAAAAAATGTTAAAATTGTGTATAGTTTTTCAGTGTTTTTTAATCGTTTAACTCACTACTGACGATTATCCATAAAATTTAGCATACAAGAAAATTAATCTTTCTGCCAAAGATTATCTAAGCAAACAAAATATAGGACTAATGAATACCATAGTACTGAACAGTTTATGTAGGACACAAATTAAGTTAAACAAATTAAGAAAAACGAATTTTAAAATCTTATAGTTAACTTTTTCATTTGGTAGGGAAAGTGTTGATGGTATGATTGAGTCATTAATGGATTAACGATTTTTTTGCAAATGCACTCAGAAGCCTATTTTGCTTTATTTGTATAAGACTTTCTTTTTCAAATAAAAACTATTATTTAATTGGGAAGACTTATTTTCAGGTATTTCACATTTATTTGTAACCAATTACAGTCCCTGGACAAATTATTAGACGCACTGCAAGATTTCATGTATCCATCAATGATGAACAAAATACCTTTCGAAGGACATTTGTGTTCCTAAACTTAAGCTATTGAATAGAAAATACTATCTGCTATACTTAATACATATATAGACATCTTTTTTAATGATATGGCATTCTTTGGTATGTTTTCATCATTACTAAAAAAATACAGTGCGTCTAATAATTTGTCCAGGGACTGTAGATAAGTTATATTGAATTTAAGCAATTTAAAATTGATTAATAAATGTTTCATAAAAAAGTTTAATGTTTGTTCAGAAACAAATCATCGTTGGCCTTTTGAATGTAGTCTAATACTTATTTTATTCAAAAGCAACGCATATAGTTGTTTTTCCAACGGTGAAGTCTATCCGTAGTGGAACAACTTCTACAGAAACACATATTCCAAATACACTGCTCAAAACAATTAGGGGAGCACTTTGCGTATTTTTGTTAACCCTCTCAGTTCCAACGTTTTATTTTTTATTCTACAAATCTAAAATTTGTGGAATAGATTCGTTATGCATCCAGAATGATATGGTAAAAAATAAGGGAAAAAATCTTAATTTTTTTTGACTAAAATTTAAGGGGGGAAAAATTGGAATCATAACTTTTGAATAAATTATAACTATAATTTTTTAAAAACTTTATTTGTTAAAAAATTTAAAATCAATTTTCAAACATCCAAGAATGCAAGCGTGAAGAATTTAGGATCAATTTATTTCATAAAATATTTTGGGAGATAATTTTATTCTTTTGAGCAGTGTACTCAAATTGCATTCATTTCCACATACTCTTAGGCCTTTTTACACGCAACAGCTACGGTAATTTTTGCGGGGCCATCGCAGTGGCAATGTTACGTCAATAGAACTTTCACACCTGTCGGAGAAAATATCGTATTTGCGATTTAATCAACGTTATTCTCTCAAATGGTGAGACTGTTAACGCTATCTGTTGCGGCAATGAAAGTCAATAAAGTTTACCGCCGATGTCAAATTTAACCGCAATTGTAATGTGAAAGCTGTAATTCACTTAACATTGTTACTGAGTATCTTAAGGCACCGTTAATACATAAAAAATAACCGGAGTCGATGATTATGAAACGGCCCTTATAATGTTCAACGACAGAAACTTTTAAGGATACAACATCGCCCAATTGGTTTCCTTAACCTCCAGGAATACACAAACGTATAACTTATTAGAATTAAATCCTCAACATCATTTTACAATTTTTATAAATATGAAATTTTCTATTATAAACTAATATTTTTGTTACTAAGTTTTTCACAAATACCGTACAGTAGCAGTTTTTTTAACTGTAAAATAAAAATGACGTATCAAGATGGTCAAGCACGATTTCGAAAGTCTTGTAAAAACTTTTTCAAACTCAAATTCATTAGATATATTTCATTTAAAACCAAAGTTAGAGAGAAGTTTTATTAATTGCGAAAAACCGATAAAGCTTGATTTTGAATTAATAATATAAAAAAGCGTATTTTTAGGACCCATAATCTCGCCAAATTAACAAGCCTTTCAGCAAATGTTAAAACGTAAATGCTTTCAAAATTATTTGCTCAACATAATTTTAAATATATAATTTCTTGAAGAATATGTTTATATAAAAATGTGTGTAGGAGGAGCGAAGAGGTTAATTTTCTAGAAAATTCCACGGAATTCCTTTAACTTTTTCAAACTAATTCGAACTCATGCGTCAGCGGAAAAGTAATCAATCAGTTCAGCGGCGCTGAAAACTATGGATTAGACGTTAACCTTCGTCGTCGCATTCTTCTATTTTTTTTTATCTTCGTAATATTTCTTCAAGGCGTTGTACCCTTACTTTAAAACATATTTAAGTGTTTGCAGATATCTTGAAATATTTGTCTACAATAACATGTATTTAAAAATAAGAATTCAAATACGAAAATTTAAGTTTTGTTAGGTTAGTTTGAATTATCGTTGCACTAGAGCTACACGGGGGCTATTGGCTACGGGCGTCATAATTTAGAACCATATTCAAGTGACGAGCCGACATCTGAATTGGTAACCGTTAAGGGTGACATCGTACGTAGCGTTGGGCTTTGGAGCACATTTAACGTTCACTCTCTCTACATGGGGTATTATTCGTCGGACATTTTTGGCTGCATGGGCCGTTAATAGGTGGGAATTTATTTGGCGATGCCAGGACCACAACCCGAGATCTTCCGCTTGCAAGGCGAACCCCTTAACCGACTGGGCTCCCCAGTCCCACTAAAATTTAAGGCAAGATAGAAGAAAAACAGAGGCACAGATATTGGCAAGCAGAGTTAAATCTTTGGCAAAGATATCAAAACAAATTATAAAGAAATGACTGCCGCCATGATTGTTTAAAATGGTTAAACTACACTGCTCAAAACAATTAGAGGAACGCATGGTTTAAACCCTTTCACCCCCAATGATTCCATTTGGAATGATCAGCTTGCGAATTTTTTTCTCACTAAGTTGAGGGTGAACTTATGTATCGTTAGATGGAAGAATCATGTCTTTAGGAAAATTATAAAATGTTTGTTTTAATTAAATGAAAATATGAAAAACATGGTAAAATAAAATTCACTTCCAAAAAAATTTACGGCAGAAATTGACCGTAAATTATTCACGCTTGCATTCTTAGATGTTTAAAAAAATGATTATAACTTTTTTTTTTTAACAAATAAAGTTTTGAAAAAATTATTGTTATAATTTATTCAAAAATTATGATTCCCATTTTTACCCCATTAAATTTTAGTTAAAAATAATTAAGATTTTTTCCCTGTTTTTACCATTTCATTCTGGATGCATAATGAATCTATTTCACAAATTTTAAATTTTTAGAATAAAAAGTTTGAACTGAAAAAATTAACAAAAGTACGCAAAGAGCTCCCCTAATTGTTTTGAGCAGTGTATTATACATGGTTGATGAGATCGTAAGTTATATTCTTGGTACTTATATATCACACTAACGAGTGGTTTAAGTAGAAATTCATATAAACAATAGACGACTAGAACGCCAACTAAGACGTCACAAATACGTCAAACGTTGTCTTATACCCCACAAACAAACCATGTTTCGCCCTATTTGAAATATTAACTGTGTGTAGAGAACTAGTCCATGTAAAATTTGTTCCTTCTTTGATTTCTAGAACATATATCAAATACGCCATTTTTTAAATACTCAGCTTTGCAAAGCGTACGGGGGCTGTGTTAAAGCACTGTAAATCAAGTAGAAATGAACAAGAAAACACCATGATAAATTTATAACCAATAAGAAGGGAAAATATGAAACGTTCCAGAATTTGTTTTGGAGTTTTCAATAAATTTAAACTAATAATTTCAAATAACATTAAGAAACTGAAAAGCAAATTAAAATTATCAACTATAGTAACTTATTTAAATGAGACTAAAATAACTTAAAGCAATCAGTACACAGTAAATTTAATATTTTCAAATAAGTTACATTTAGCGAAACAAACTTCGAAAAAGTAGATTAAAATTTGAAATCTTATTACATACAAGCACTTTGGAAAAAGATAATTTATAATCCTAAAAACCTTTTAGTTTAAAATTTCGCCTTTTTCCATCATCAAATTTGTCACGCTAAAGTATTTATATTCTTTTGAAATTAAAGCATTAAATTGGATTACAAATGTGCCGCACCTTTCATTTTTTAACATTTTAATGAACTGCTGTGAGAAAAAAAAATGCTAAAACAGTAAATAAAACATTGAAACGGGATAATTGCTACACGAGATTTTGCGTCATTTTTCACAGGGTTGCCTGATATAAGCATCACCATTCGCCAAAATTATCGCCAAAATTCAGAAATTCAAAGAATGAATTTTAGAAAAGTGACGGTCAGGGCCCGACTTACAACTTTTGAGGCCCAGGGCACAAACTAGTTTAGGGCCCCCTCGGCATACGTCACTATTTTTATGAATCATTTTTATGATTAGCCTATAACTTTTAGCTTAGCACATTTTTAATTTTAGCACATTTTCCTTCAATATTATTTTTAAAAAGAAATTAGGTGGATCTGGGCACGTGCCTCGCTTGCTTTTTCAGAAATAAGACTTTGGTACGGTAGAAGAGTTGAATTAAGGTGATGCATTACCCAAAATTTAGGGCTACTCAGAAAATAATTAAACATGCTCGAATGCTGTGATGTAAGGATAATGCAAAAAAAGAAGGAATAATTAATAATGATGTAGGTTTATTGAAAATGATATAGTGGTTTGGTAAAATGGTTTTTGAAATTTTATGTTGATTTTTTCAATTTGTAATTTTTTCAGCTTGTGAATGGTAAAAACCTAAAGGATTTTAAATAAATTAATGTAGAGCTCCAATTTTTTTTTTCTGCGTTGAAACATGTACGATTAACAAAAGTTGGTATGGGATAAGGTCTAGTGTGAATTAAAAAAAAATGATAAAGTTGGAAATTTATAAAAATCTTATTTTTTGGCAATTTTTATACATAAAGCTACATAACTGTTCTTGTTTAACTGATAGCTCAATATCCATACCAACTTTTAATAATAAATGTTGTGGAAACATCTTGCAAAAAAATACATCAAAAATTCTTAAAATTGTAGGAGTAATTTTGAAAAAACATTAAATTTTTCAATTTTTTTAATTTTTAATAAAACATGTTTCAATTTTTATTATTTTTCGTATATGTTTATTGAATGCTAGTTCTTTGTAAAAATAGTTTAATTTGAATGCTAGCGATAAAAATACAGGATTTAACTTTTTGGGTACCGCGTCCCCTTAACGACTTACTAGACATGCATGAGGGCTATTTTGACTTCGTAGTTTAGTACCACACTCAACTGACAAACCGACACCTGAATGGGCACCAACACAACTTTTCATAGTACACAGCGTCGGGATATTGAAGCATATTTAAAGTGCACTCACTCCACACTGGGTATTATTGGTCGGACTTTTGGGCTGCACAGATTGCTTATGGGTCAGCAGTTATTTTTTGCAACACCCGGACCAAAACGTGGAACCTTTCTCTTGAAAGGCAAGAACCCTTGCTGACAGGACTTCCTAGCCCTCTGGCGGTAGAAGAAGACACACGGTTGTGTTCAAGTTTATGGTTAGGTTTTGAATTATCGTCGCACTAGAGCTACACGAGGGCTATTGGCGACGGGCGTCGTATTTTAGAACCTCAGTCAAGTGACGAGCCGACACCTGAATTGGCACCCAACGCAACCGTTAAGGGCGACATCGTACGCAGCGTTAGGACTTTGAAGGATTTTTAACGTGCACTCCCTTACACGGGGTATTATTCGTCGGACATTTTGGGCTGCACGGGCCGTTTATAGGTCGGCAGTTATTTTGGCGATGCCCGGACCCGAACATGGGACCTTTCGCATGCTAGGCGAGTGCCTAACCGACTGGGCTCCCCAGCCCCTGTGTGTTTAAGTTTATAAAAAATGTATTTGAATTTGGAAAAAAATCTCTGTTCCACGAATCATGTCCACGAAAACACACATTTAAAGACTACTGATTGGTTTATTTGTAAAATAATCCATGAATAAACCAATAGGACATTCGTAAAAGCTGCCCGTGTCTGCGACCACAGAACAAAACCTTAGTTTTCACTCATCATAGTTTAAACTCACTTTATAAAGTTAAGTATCATCTCTAAGTACACTGTAAGAAAGTCTGCTGTTCTTGCAGAAAAAGAAACCTGTCTGCTGGTGTTCCAGAACAATACCGTAACATTTACAGAGATAATCTATTTTATACGAATAATGTGATTTTAAGGGGACGCGGTACCCAAAAACTAAATCCAGTATTTTTAAAGCTAGCATCCAAATTAAACTATTTTTACAAAGAACTAACATTCAATAACCATATGTTTCAATATTTATTATTTTTACGTATGTTTTTTTTTTAAAATTAAAAAAATAAAAATTTTAACGTTTTTTCAAAATGCTACTCCTCCTCCAATTTAAAGAATTTTTTAATGGATTATTGCAAAATGTTCCTACAACATCTCTCAATAAAAGTTGGTATGGATATTGAGATAACAGTTAAACAAGAAGAGTTGTGTAGCTTTATGTATAAAAATTGCCGAAAAATAAGATTTTTTTTGTGAATTTTCAACTTCACAATTTAAAAAAAAAATATCTATTCCTACTAGACTTATCCCATATGAACTTTTGTTAATGGTATATGCCTCAATACAGGAAATTTTTTGGAGTTCTACATTAATTTACCTAAAAGCCTTAGGGGTTTAACCATTCACAAGCTGAAAAAATTAAAAAATCAAAAAATCGACATAAAATTTCAAAAACCATTTTACCAAACCACTATATCATTTTCAATAAACCTCTACCATTATAAAGGATTCCTTTTTTTTGCAATATCCTTAGCTCACAGCATTCGAGCGTGTTTAATTATTTTCTGGTCAGCCCTTAATTTTGGGTACCGTGTCCCCTTAACAAAAAATCCGTTTTTTAACAAAAAAAACCCAAAACTTTTCTTCCTCCCCCAGTGACAAGCAGAGATACTAACCACTGAACTAAAGAGGATTTATAAAGTGCCTACCACGGATTCGAACCACGGAGCTATAGGTCTCTAATCCAACCCTCTTCAACTATGCTAGTTGGAAAAGCAGTTTAACTGCCTCTTCGGTTGCAGTCTCATACTCTGTTTGTGATGAAAAACATAATAGTTTTTACTTTTAAAAAAACTGTTAATTTTTACAGAAAAAACTTAAAAAGAAAATTATTTATTTGGTAAATACATGGTATTTTTCTAAAGAAAACAAACAGATTTTCTACAGTGTATCTTTTGAAGCTTAATCTAAACATGACTTTATCCGCCCGTCTTCGAATGTTTCCGGCTGCCTATTTCTACCATACAAATTGATCTTTAACTTAACCGTGTACGGCTCGTAATTTTGATCCTTGATCATAGTTTTTCAAGATGTTTATAATATCTCATTAAACCAACTAAAAAAAAAATATCTGCTACCATATTTTCGCCACTTGAGCGATTTTTAGCCAAGCTCGACAACCCGATGTTTTGAAGAAAGAGGGTAAAGAACAAGATCGAATGAAAAGGATAATTACGGCTTTCGAGATTTGGTTCGGGTTTCAAATTGCATCTTTTCGATGCACTCGGAGGTAGTTTAAAAATGTAACATTTCACTTTTTGAGGCTGGTGAAGGGAAAAGAATGATTATTTCCGCTTCAAAGAAGTATACAAATGACATTTGTCCGAACTCTTCTTAGAATGTGTTCTATGACAAGTGAATGTGATACGAGTAAAACTTCTAAATAGGTGAAATTTTGATAGTCGAGCTCAAAAAATGATTAAGGTCTTTTGTTTGCAATGTTTATTTGCTCCTACGTAGATTATTGTTATTATCCTTCAACTTCGGATAATGGGTCTCATGTACCCCTAAAGCAGGGATTGGACAGTTACTTTTTAAGAGTAAACATGTTACAGTTACTTAATATGAAAAGAAACTGTTACAGTTACTTAACAAAAATTTACAGTTACTTAATAAGAAAAAAAAGTAGTTACAGTTATTCAGTACGAAAAGTTAGTAATCAGTTACTTACAGAAATGTCAAGTTTATAAGAAAAAATGAAATTTAGCCATCTTACTGTTTTTCAAAGATAACCAAGACTAAAGAAATAGGGACATTCGAAAAAAGTAGGGGTTTGTAACAGAATCTGTCACTTAAACCGCTTCCACACAACAGTTGTGTTTAACAGGTAAAAAGGCGACAAACACAGCATTAATATTCTATATTAAACATTTACATGCAAAATTTGGCTAGTTTCATTTATTTTATTTCGAAAATTCAATAATTATTACTTATCGTTTGCAAAAATTAATTTATATTTCAAAGAATAAATATTCAATATTCCTCGCTTTTAAATAGAATTAAAACATTTCATATCAACATACAAAGAGTCTCGTGGTGAAATACATTTGACGTCATTTCAAACTGATCGATGTCGCAAAAATAAATTTATTTTAATTTATTGTCTAAAAGAATTAAAGTTTCTCGAGCTATTGTTGCGAATGACAATGGTGATTTAATTCTAAAAAAAACCGGCTTCTTATGCTCTTTAAATGAGCATTAAATTTTGCAGTACTTCGAATTCGAATTCTTTTCTGAAATTTTCAATGTTTTCTAATTTCAATGCGCTGAATTTTTTGACGGACACTTGTCCGTAGCATTTGTAGTTTGGACTATGAAAGTGGGTGACGGACAGACGAAGAGACAGACTAACTGAACGATTATAATACCTTCCACTTTTTACGTTATAAACGGAGTGTGACAGCTAAAAAGTTAAAAATTAAAACTCAACGTTGTTAAAAGTTAAATTTTAAGAGGGATTGTTAGTCCCATAGAGCTAATGCATTAGTTTTGGAATCACAACTTCCGCAGAAGTATTGCTTTGCCATGTTATCCCATTTTCACCAGACATGGGAATCATCATAACATCAATTTAAAACAAAATTGAAAAGAAAATAACATCCGGTTATTTAATTATTAATTGATAAAATTTTAAAATAGTGTAGCCATCTGCTGTATATATTTGGGGCATTTTAAATCTCTAAATATATATATATATATATATCTAAATAACTAGAGTAAAATATTCGTTTCAATTTGATTCATTTCGATATATGCTGATTTCGAATATCCTGAGTGGTGAGAAGTAATGGAAAAGCTAACGCAATTTTCGTTACCGCTAAGTAATAAGTTATTTCGAAAAATAGACATATATCCGTGAAGAGTTGTGTGAGAAGTAATGGAAAAGTAACGCAATGTTTCGTTACCGCTAAAAGTAACTAAGTTACTTTCTGAAAAATTAACGAATATATCCGTGAAGAGTTGTGTGAGAAGTAATGGAAAAGTAACGAAATGTTTCGTTACCGCTAAAAGTAACTAAGTTACTTTCTGAAAAATTAAACGAATATATCCGTGAAGAGTTGTGTGAGAAGTAATGGAAAAGTAACGAAATGTTTCGTTACCGCTAAAAGTAACTAAGTTACTTTCTGAAAAATTAACGAATATATCCGTGAAGAGTTGTGTGAGAAGTAATGGAAAAGTAACGAAATGTTTCGTTACCGCTAAAAGTAACTAAGTTACTTTCTGAAAAATTAACGAATATATCCGTGAAGAGTTGTGTGAGAAGTAATGGAAAAGTAACGAAATGTTTCGTTACCGCTAAAAGTAACTAAGTTACTTTGTGAAAAATTAACGAATATATCCGTGAAGAGTTGTGTGAGAAGTAATGGAAAAGTAACGAAATTTTTTGTTACCGCTAAAATTAACTAAGTTACTTTCTGAAAAATTAACGAAGTACGGCGTTACCTAAAAAAAGTATTTGTTATAAGTAAGTTATTACAATCCCCTATGATGCCCTAAAGATTATAATCAGGAAAAGGTTTCCCGGGTTGTTAGGTTTGGACAAAACGCCTGTCTGATGACCAAGAACGATCTATTGTCTTTGTTAAATATTTCGCAATAAGTGGAATCGTATTAGTGCAGCTTTGGTTTCCTCTAAATACAGTCTCTGGACAAATTATCAGACGCACTGTATTTTTTTTTACTAATTTTATGTTTCTTAAGAGTTTTTATGCAATAATGGTATATTTAAACTACAATATTATTGATTTTTATTTAAAAGAATTGTTGTAGACTACATATTTGTATTTATTTTATGATAAATTATAATTAAGATTAATTTATATTAATTATTTATTATAAGATTAGTTATGTGTGGAATCATCATCCTCAAATACAGGAGACAGTACAGTCTTGCAGCTAAAGGTGGCTCAACTATTGACTTTTACTAACATTAATTTCACTTTTCTTTAAAACTTAATAAACTTATGCTTTTTAATTAATGCTGTTTTATTTACGTCAAATAAATCGATAATTGATTGAATAATATAAAAATAAAAAAAACAAATCAATTTAAAATAATAAAACGGTACAATATCACCCTATAATTAATATTTTACATGAAATCTTGCAGTGCGTCTAATAATTTGTCTAGGGACTGTATGTCAGTTTAGAAGCTGTTCCAAGGTTAACGGTGGAAAAATTTGTTTAGTCTGAATTATCGTCGCACTAGAGCTACATGAACTGTGGTAAAATAATGAGTAATATTAGCTATTTATTCTCATTACGTTTGAAAGAACGAAAAAACCCCAAAAATAATAAAAATACATTGGGTTATGTTGCTTTGTCCACAATTCGATCAAATAAGACCCGATATTCATTTAAATGGATTTTTTAACGATATAAACACATGATAGTTTTGAATTATTTTGTATGTTTTATAGATATATAAGAAATACAATTATTGAAAAAATATCAATGAATAAAGATCTGAAATTTCTTTAATGAAAGACATCTGAAATATCAATTGGTCGTAGCGCTAGGTCGATTTGGAAGCGAATGAACAACTGGCATTGGCAATAAAAGGCTGAAAAGGGATATTCACTTCATCTACAATCACAAAATTTAATTGTTTAAACTTTAAAACATAGGAACATGAAAAAAACCACATTCATTTAAATAGATGTCTGGTTATAAAGAGGATAAATGATATTTTTCAAAAATGTTCCATACCTCTTCTTGTATAGAAACACCATGTTAAGAAAGACGCCACACATAACATGTTTATAATGACGTCTATTCAATGACGTTATACATAAACTGTAGTCTTTGAGACCGTCTCTAAAATCAAATTTCTATCCATTGACAGTATTTTCAGTTGAAAGTTAATGTATGTTATTTACGTTTAAGGTATATAAAAAGATGAAAACATATTTTTAAAGTCAAATATCCTTTCGCAGATGAAATAAATTCAAATATTTCCAACAATTTCATTTTGAATTCAAAATAACATCCTTCCCCCTTCTTTTTTACTTAGTGTATTTACAAAATTACGTATCTTTTAGAGCGCATAAATAAATAAAAAACTCAAAGGGGAAAACTTTGATTAGAAAATCACAAAATCCAATGAAAAAATAAAAGAAATAAATATTTTAAAGGATTTGGGGTTTAGGGAAAAATTATTTATTCTATATTTAGTTTTTTTATGTATGTAAAATGAAACGAGTATCTTTTTTTTTCGCCAAGAAAATGAATAGGAGACTTAAAACGAAATCCGTAGGGAAACACAAATTACTTAGATTTTTTCTTTTTCGTTAGATATGATAGAGGAATTTTATTTTCTAAATTAAACCGTCCCCATTAAATGAAAACTCTTGTTTGTTGTTTAGAATTTTGATGTTTAAGTATAAATAGAAATCTAAATTTTGTAAAGCAACAACTGAGCTTTATAGCTATTTACATTACGAAATTTTATAGAAGCAATCTTTTTATATTTAATAAAATAGCTTAACTTTAATTCTATGAAATGAATTTTTTAAAAACTAAAGTATAGAAGTTTGTACTGAAACTTTGTTGTTGTTTTAGAGCAATAGAAATTTGATTCAGTTACTTGTGTTTCTAAGTTAAATATACGGTTGAATGCTAATATAAAAAAAAGAATGAATATGTTTAGACGAGAGAGTAAATGAATATTTTTATGGCTGTTCCCTATCATTTGGTTTTAAGGGGGAATGGGCGCGCTGGACCGCGGGTCTCCAAACTCAAATGCCTCAGTGTTAATCCAATAGCGAAAAAACTATTTTCTCTGCCATATTTCTCCGGCTGTATTGAATATTTTTACGAACGGTTTTTTTAATAATAAATGTAGATAACTTACAGGTCTCTATCTTCCCCCTTTTTGAAATTGCCTCGAATATTTTGTGTAAAATTATTTATTGAAAATTAAAAAAAAAAATCGATAATTTCGAAAAGTTGGAAGGTCGGGACCTGTAAGTCAGCTACATTTATCACATAAAAAAATCCGCTTGTAAAAATATTCAATATAGCCTGAGAAATGTGGCAGAGAAAATAGTTATTTCGCCATAGGATTAACACTGATGCACTTTGCTTTGGAGACCCCCGGTCCAGCGCGCCCATTCCCCCTAAACCACCCTTTGTGGGTTCTAAATTTCGAATTCATTTTTTGAAATTTCAAACCAGTGTCCAGTAATGAAATCTACCCACACACATAAGCAAAGATTGTATTATCCAATTCATAAGTTGGTTGGGTCAAAGAATTATCGGGATTTTCTTTAAATTCAGTATTCAAAAACCACCTAAATCTACCGTAGTTTTTAATCACAAGGATCTCCAAGTAAACTGTATTCCAATGTTCGACGAACAAGTAGTCGCTCGAAGTTTACATCGCTTTCTTTACTGTGGGAAAATAACAAAAAATACTGTTAAATTAATTAGACGCTATGTTTACATAAAAAACGACATTTTGGTAAATAAGAGCATACAGGGCATGCCCCTCCTCAGCTTATTTTGCCGTACATTTATAGTATTTTTTATTACAGTGAAGGAAAAATGTCACGTTAAACCAGTCGGTTAAAGCTTTAAGTTTCATGTAAATTAATGATGATAATAATGGCAAAGTATAGAATAAAGATAACTATTTCGTTCCGTTGCACACATTAACTCTACAGCGGTAAAAGAGATAACTTTAATATCTGTGTATCAAGAAAACAAACAATTCTGTAAATCTTAATACTTAAATGTTACAATAAAAGTTAATTTACTTAAGATTTGAATGGATTAAGTAATTAAAACCCATAACAATAACTAAAGAATATGTAATGAATTCAGAGCTGAAAGATTACGTAATAAAGAATCTAAAATAAATTACTCGATTCAATAAAACTATTCTTCCAACCCACTTAAACAGCAATGGCGTATTCAATAAATTAATTGCAATTTGTTTGAAATTGGCCCCAATATTTTGTTGTTCTTATTATAATACTCAATGCAGTCATGCATTATAAAATTTTAACATCTTTAGCACAAAAAAATTATATTAACTAATTACTGTTTAAATATTCTCTCAGATTGGATATTTTCTACTGCACTTATTTCTGAATAAGCATAAACTCAACACTTAATTAGCAAGTAAATGTAAAGAATCACTTTTATGTTTAATGTATTAATTGCATTCCATTTATAGTAGCGTAATATGCGACAGCTACAACTCACGAAATTAAAATCCTTCCAAAGAATGAAATTTGCAAAACTAAGACTCATGTTTTAATAATTAAAAAGATGACTCAAATTTATAGACTTTCAAAAGGACTCAAATATGCAACTTGAAACTTTCAAATGTACAAATTTATTATACTTAAGTAAATATAACACAATCTCTATGGAATATTACGAAGATAAAACTATACAATAGAAAGAAAATCATATGCTTGCATTATAGCAAATATTATGAAAAAAAATTTGTGTTGTCGTATTTACGTAGCGGCACGTGAATATAATAGGACAGCGGCATAATAGAATAGCGGCACGTGAATATAATGGGACAAGGTGGATGCGTATTTAAAATTTATGTAAACAATACATAATATATTCATAGCAATTTATGATAAATACAGCACTATAAAAAAAGTAGGGTTATAAACGGCCAGTGCAGCCAAAAATGCCCGACGAATAATACCCCGTGTAGAGGGAGTGCATGTTAAATATGCTCTTTAGTCCCAATGCTGCGTACGATGTCGACCTTAATGGTTGCGTTGGGTAGGCATTCGCCTACCCAAGTCGGTTAGGCATTCGCCTTGCATGTGGAAGTTCCCAGGTTCGGGTCCGGGCATCGCCAAAATAACTGCCGACCTATAAACGGCCCGTGCAGCCAAAAATGTCCGACGAAGTGGACGAAGCGACTCCCCGTACAGAGGAGTGCTCGTTAAATATCCTTTAAAGTCCTAACGCTGCGTACGATGTCGCCCTTAACGGTTGCGTTGGGTGCCTACTCACGTGTCGGTTCGTCACTTTACTGTGGTTCTAAATTATGACGCCCGTCGCCAGTAGCCCTCATGTAGCTCTAGTACGACGATAATTCAAACTAAAAAAAATAGGGTTACCAAGACGGGCAATTATCGCAAATCAAAATAATGCGCCAAGAGTGCAAACTCTGATAGGATCCAACATTTACTGGTATTAAGAAATAAGGCAACCCAAATTTATAACTTTCAGCATGTCAGCAATTTAAAGTGTATATTGCATGTGTTGCAGATCTGTAACGAAATCAAACGATGACTGCCAAGCAATATCAAATACAAAATTAGAGTTTAACCCTTCACCTACAGCAGCGCATAGAAATAACAAAATATTTCCATCATTCGGCAAGTGTAGGAAAATATGAATCTAACAATCGTTATATGTAAATAAGGTAATAGGCAGATTTCCATGTTCTCCTTTTTGTGCACTAAAATATTAAAAAGGGAAACGTGGTTGGAAATTCCCTTATGAACCTTTTTTTTTTAATATTTAGCGATTCAGATATGCAAGCAATTTTGTGATATTTTAAGCTTTTAGACTTCAGTTCACATTTGGGAAAATGTCAAATGTAGGCGATGTATGACACAAGTTATTTCGCTTGAAGGCCTGCGCTATGCAAGCAAAAATGATTCGCTCTCTGAGAAGATTATTAGATGTCAATCATTGTGACAAGTACCAGCTGCATTTCGCAGGAAGGGTAATTCGAAGAAATGTCAGAGATATTTTTGTAATTTTTATGTGAGTAGTTACAGAATTAAATATTTCGCTTTTTAAATTTTAGTATGAATAATTACGATAAACGAACGGTTTGATCCACCCCAAACTTTCATTGTAACGTCAACAAAATTGTCTTGTAGACAATTCAATTAGAATATTTATTTTCAAAATTCGACTTTATCTTGAAGGGAAATTTTAAAGATTTAGTCGTAATAAAATATTATCAATAGAATAAAACTTACCTTAAACCGAGTTAGAAGTCAGTCAGTACAGTCAGTCAACAGGCTTCTTTAAAATTAAAACTTGATTTACGTAATGTAATCATTTCCAGCTGCCTATTTCTAGCCTCCTTAAGGAGCTTTAACACAGCCAATTCCGCCTCGTAATTTAGAACCCTGGTCAAGTGACATTTTCATTTCTGGATTTTTAGGTAAGGTAAGGTAACCGTTTCCGGCTGCCTATTTCTAGCCTCCTTCAAGAGCTTTAACATAGTCAATTATGCCTCGTAATTTAGAACCCTAGTTAAGTGACTAAGGTAAAAATGTTTTGAGTTTAAGAATAAAACCAAAGAGTTCTATAGTAGGGTAGAGGAACGACTCGTACTGAGCTGCCATCGGCAGTCATGTCTAACTACGGAGCCCAAATAGAGTGGCAAAAGTGCTAGTTAATTTATAATTTTGATACTGAGAAAGGAAGTACACCCAGGGCAAAAGAGGGGAATCGACCCCGCACCCGTTACAGCGCGCAAGACTGCTAGCGTTATGGTGTGTGATCCAAACCACTCGGCCATCAGCCCCACATGCCACCCTATATTGCCTCCGTGTTGGTCCATCTTGCTGTTGAAAGGTTCAGTCTCTACCCTACTATAGAACTCTTTGAATAAAACTTAAAGTATAGATGTATTTGAACGTTTCAAGCTCTCAATTTCTAGTTTTCATGAAAAATTTAACACAGCCAAAAACGAATCGTAATTTAAGACCGATTTCTGAAGTACTCAATGCACAAAATGCTTTAAATGTTAAATAAGTGTACTACGCAGTTTGGTTAAAATTTTAAGCTAAACACTAGCCAAATCAAAGTGTGTGTAGCCGGTTGTCATAAAACTATTCATTTTTTACAGGTATTAGATTTTGAATTCCATTTTAAAGTTAAATTTTTTTTACCGAATATTAGATGGGAATTGGAGAGCCCAGACGGTAAGGCACTTGACTTGCACGACAAATTGAGGGCAAACGCGGGCATTGCCAGATTACTGCCGAACTATAAACGGTCTGTAAAGCCAAAACGTCCGAAGAATAAAACTCCGCGTAAAGTTAGTGCACGTTAAATTAAGCTTCAAAGTCCCGACGCTGCGTACGATGTCGCCCTTAAGGGTTGCGTTGGGTGCCTACTCAGGTGTCGGCTCGTCACTTGACTGTGGTTCTAAATTATGACCAGTCACCAATAGCCCTAGTGTAGCTCTAGTGCGACGATAATTCAAACTCACATAACCGAATCGCAGTGCAGCTACTGTAGTAAAAATCTTTTACAAAGTTTTGACATTCGGACCTAATTTAAAAGTCCAAAACATGCTACGAGAAGTATTATTGCACAAGTTATTTCGGAGCATTCTTCTCTCTGACAAGATTATTGGATGTCAATCAGAGTGGCACGTGTCCGGATTGTGCTATATTGGATCCACCAACTTGTCAGCTTTAGAAAAGGAAATACTGCATCCTAGATGTAATATGCATGTGCTATTTTTTTTAACTTCTTGCACTTGTCGAGGAATTTATTCCGAGTCTTAAGAATAGATCGGGAATGGGTTGGTTGGTTGGTAGGCATATATTTTCAGGCTTGTGTGCTTGGTCATAAAGACCCGCTTATAAACCTTCGTCAAGAAGGACGGACACGACATAGACACATATACAAGATAGGATGCTGTCATCTATCGCCACCTCCACAATTTAGACATGTCCCTGAGGGGGAGGGAAATAGTCTCCAGGGGCCTGTACCCGTGGTAAACTGCGCAATGACCGACCACATGACTTTCGGACCCAACAGATTTAACGAGCACGTACTCCGCTTATACTCGGTAGGTCTTCAGTGGTACCGGGATTCGATCGCGGGACCTTCCAATCTCGAGACCGAGACATTGACCTACGGCCCCCGGGAATGGGTAAACCTAAAATGTGAAATAACACCACTTCCCACTTTAGTCACGAGGTTTTAGCCCAGCCTTTTCTGAGCCAGCATTGTTTTGCCTAAATTTTGTTGTTCCAAATGACGTAAATTTCCAGTTTTCATTCCATATTTCCGCGATTTGATTAGTTGTTTCGGTTTTTACTCTCACTGTGCGTTTTTTTCGTACGCTGAGTTCTAGTTAACAGTTATTAATCGCAAAACTGACAGAACGATTCCTGCATTATCCCTCTAACAAAACTGGATACCGCAATTATCAACTACTACTGTTCCATAATATGCAGAATATTTAAAAATTAAATGCAAAAATACAAAGTTTAGAGAGACACAGAAACATCAAAGCAAATAGCTTAAAAACTACATCAAGTTTTAACGCGCATCAGTTCCCGTATACACATAAACGATTGACTGCCTCACTTCGTATCCCTACAAGTTGTTTCACAACGAAGAGAATAGAGTACTTGACAGTATCGCTAAAATACCTTCCAATATTAATTAAATTATAGTTTGAACCCAAATATAACAAACGTATATATAAGTTTTCGCAAAGTAAATCTTTAAATAATTAATAAAAATCATACGTCACGTGATCACAAACACGTCGATTTGGCCGACGTCACTAGTATATATGTATAAACAAACCGGTGTGATGTTTTTTAGTTTGTTATTATACTAGTTTTAATCTAACTTATTATTAAAATAAGAATTATAATGATAATGGGTGGAGGTTTTACAGAAGCGGATAGTTCAAATTTGCTTAAAGTAGATTCCAAAATGGTGTTTCAAAGTTTGTTTATAGTTACTAGTGACATCATAGATACCCCGTGACAGCCACAAAGCGTTTTCGGGAGTGATTTTTCGTGTTAATTTTAAAATTAATTTTTTGCCCTTTTTATGGGGTATTTGAAAAAAAGAAAACTACGGGTCTAATATTTTTGGCATAAGAATATTTTAAGCAAATAAAAAAATTTAGTCAAGTACCCTATTTTACCGTTGGGAAGACATTCGCATGCTTCGCTTTTGGGTTTTCAGGGCATATGCGAATAATAATTTATCATTCATTGGTTGTAAGCAAGAATTGTCCATTTTCCATTAAATAATTTTCAGTAAAACTAAAAATGAAATGGAAATTTTTAAAAGTGATTTTTAAGTTTTAGGCAGTGATATCATTAACTGCTAAAAACTAATCTTAGTTTTTAGTTTTAGTTTGAATTATTGTCGCACTAGAGCTACACGAGGGCTATTGGCGACGGGCGTCATATTGTAGAACCACAGTCAAGTGACGAGCCGACACCCGAGTAGGCACCCAATGCAACCGTTAAGGGCGACATCGTACGCAGCGTTGGGACTTTGGAGCATATTTAACGTGCACTCCCTCTATACGGGGAATTATTCGTTGGACATTTTTGGCTGCACGGACCGTTTATAGGTCAACAGTTATTTTGGCTATGCCCGGACCCGAACCTGGTACCTTTCGCATGCTAGGCACTCGCCTAACCGACTAAAAACTAATCTTAACAATCATTAACTTCTCTAAATCTCAAAACTAAAAATAATATTTTTTTAAAAAGCAATAACCGCTAAAGAGGTTGAAGTAGACGAAATGAGTATTTGGGGCCGTAGTGAGCCTAGTGGTCAGCGTCTCGGTCTCGGGATCGGAAGGTCCTGCGATCGAGTCCCGGTACCACTGAAGACCTACCGAGTATATGCGGAATACGTGCTCGTTAAATCTGTTGGGTCCGAAAGTCCTCTAAGTTCCCATACCAAATCAATACCTCTGGGGGTGACAAGCCAATTCTGGGGATCCTCTAGTTGAGCTCTGTCTCTAAAAATTAGATGGATCCACTTATGTGTGTGTGTTGTCTGTTGTACGTCTGTCTTACTTGACGAAGGTTTATAAGCGTGTCGCTGACCAAGCACACAAACCTGAATATATATGTCTACCAACCAACCAACCATGAGTATTTCATTGTGTATTTTCCTGATCTTGTTAATCCTAGTATATTAATACCTTCTAGTTCCTAGTTCTTAATACCTTGTGAACTCTGGGGCTGGGTAGACCACTCGGTACGGGACTTGCCTTGCTTGTGAGAGCCTCAGGTTTGTGCCCGGGCATTGTAAAATAACTTCTGATGTACAAAACGGCCTCTGCAGCCAAACAATCCGTGTAGAGAGTGCACGTTAAATATGCTCCTAAGTTCCAAAACCGCGTTCTATATCGCTCTTATAAAATTGCGTTGGGTACTTATTTAGGTGTCAGCTCGTCACTTGACTGTGCTTCGAAATTACGACTCCGTAATGTGTTTTTTTTTTTTGAAAAATTGGTAATACTCTGTCAGCTCTAAAATAATTTGTCTACTCTGTTGTGAGTATTCTGCCGTGGGCAGGTAAACTGCAGTAACTTCCATAATGACTTGGACCATTGTTGCAAGCACTGAATTACTCTAACAATTAAGAAAACATACTGGAATTTTTTTATATTTCAGATCAAAAATGGTACAACTCATTGTTGAGATTACCAAACATATGTGTAGATATTCTTTGTGGATGTTAATATAAATGGAAATGCAGTCGCATAATGATCTAAGCGAAGCAAAATCACAAATACCACAACATATTTTTCTTCTACCCTGCATCATGTCGGTTAAGTTTTGGAGGCTTCATTGGGGTTTGCAACGTTCGCTTTTTCGATTTTAAAGAGCTTTGCTGTGATATTCTTTTAGTATCTCTTCTAAGGAGTCTGCATTTCTGCATATTTTATGCGCGATCGTAAAAAAAATATGCTCTAAAAATTCTCATCTGAATAATCTTTTCTAGTAGCAATGGTTCTGGAGGAGGGATGTGTAAAAAAGTATAGATGCGTGAGAAGATAATATTTGGTAGTTTCGGACATGTTCTTTAGATAATAACGTTGAGATTTTGAAAAGATTCGTGTTGCCATAAGTTTAATATTTTGCATTTCTTGTATTGTATTTATGTTTAGTGAATATGGCAGCATAACCGAAAATGTGGAATTTGAATTGTTTTGTTTTAGCTTTGCAATACGTTCTTTAAAAAGTCATTATACGATTATTAAGCTATTTTATTTGTTTTTAATTTGCAATAATTGAAAATACATTATGAAAGTAGGTATTGAAATCTCGTGGAGATGTCCGTATGCTTTTACGTCTGTCCTTCCAAAATCGGTTTGATTCGTTCAACTTTAAAAATATATATTTTTTGTTAGGGAATTTGTTAGGGAATTTTTTAGTAGGGAACATTAGAAACTTCATTTTTTTAATACTTTTTTTTCTGTTTGCCCATTTGTCCCGACGGACATTTGTCTACTTGTCTGTCGATGGTCTGCCATTCAAATAGCATTAAAAGTAATTTAAATTCATTTTAACTTCTGTTTCTACAATCACATGATAAACTTTAATTATTCAATTGAATATTTAATGAAAAATTTATTTAATATCACATAAAATCAGTTTTGAATGATGTCATTACATGTACAGCAATGAGTGTTCATTATTTGTTTACTAAGAAAGCAGAATTCCATTTTTTTTGCACATGAAGCTGGTTAGTTTTAATTTACATTTTTTTTGTTTATTAATGTAAAATTTTATAAGGGCATCAGAATACAAACTATTCACTTAATATTTATTTTTGAAGTTTTTGTTTTTCAGAAAGTATTTGAAAACGACACCGCTAAAGGATTTTTGACGTTGATAGATTAGTTGTGTGTTGTATGTTTTTTCGTAAATAATAAATCATCTTTCAAAAATTAAAAAAATTAATTAAAATTATGTTATTTTAAAGTTTTGCTTCTATTTTTAGAGCAATCCATTTACATAATTATTCTTTGAACTGAAAACAAGTTTAACATTTTTTTTTAAATTTAATAATTTAATAAAATTTGCAAAAGAAAATTGATAAAAATAGAACTTATTTTTCTATGAGAATTACAGTTAATATTAAAGTAACGATGAAGTATAGGCCTTTTTAGTTCGTTCTGAGGAGCCCAGTCGGTTAAGGCATTTGCCTTGCATGCAGAAGGTACCACGTTCAGGTCCGGGCATCGCCGAAAACATTTGCCGGCCTATAAACGTCCCGTGCATAAAAAAAATGTTCGTCGAATAATACCCCGTGTGGAGGGAGTGCACGTTACATATGCTTTAAAGTCTCAACGCTGCGTACGATGTCGCACTTAACGGTTGCGTTTTGTGCCTACTCAGGTGTCGGCTCGTCAGATGACTGTGGTTCAAAATTACTACGCCTGTTCCCAATAGCCCTAGTGTAGGTCTAGTGCTACAAAAAAAAATTAAACTAACCTAACCATTTTAGTTCTTTTAGAACTACTTGTTTTTTTAGTACTAATTAAGTACTGAGAGTGTCATTTTCAATAAACAAAAATAACTAAACTATGGCCAGTAATGATGAAGTTGATGTTAAGTAATAAAACTTGTGAATAACAAAGGACATGCATTTTATTTAATCGTTATCTTTTACTGAGGTATTTTGTGTTTCATTGATATATAGTCTCAATAGAATAGCTTATAATAGAACTGCCAAGACATTTTTTTTAAACAAAAATTTAATGGAAAATTGCCAAAACGTTTAGAAGAAACTTAAAAAAAAAGGGAAACATATTTTCAATTTTTTTGTGTTTCATTAATTTAATTTGTTGTCTGAAAACAAATGCAGTTATTAATTGAGCAAGGATAAATTATGCAAAAGGCCCACATATTATATTAAAAACCTAAAAGCATTTGTTAAGAAGGAACTATTTTTTTTTTTTCACATAACAAAATATTTTTTTTAATTAAATGAATATAAAATAAAATGATATAGTATTCCTTCAGATTTCGTCATTTAAGCTTGAAAGCGCTTATGCAATTAACACAAACTTGAAACGAATATCTTAACTTAACCTGATTATACTATAATTAAAAGTGGTAAAATTATTTGAAAAAAAAAATATATAAATTTTTTTAAAATTATTTTATTACATATTCTTCCATTATTTATAATGGAAAAATATGTAATAAAATAGTTTAAAAAAATGGTTTCTACAAATTATTGCTCTTAGAATAAAGCTATTTATGAATCAACATTATTAAACTGGGAAATTTGCGTCACGACCGGTTTGTTAATATTTCTTATTTAAAAAAATAGTCTCTTAAACTATATTTCTTACTTGCCGACTATTTTTTTTTGCTTTAAACACTAAGAAAACCATCACATTTTGTGTTTAATTCTTAGTGTTAAAGGTTTTAAAATGTTCAAAAGTCAGATAGTTAACGTGTCACAACTTGCGATGCCCATTCTGCAAAGGCACTTGATTCGTTTTATATTGATATAACAAATAGACTTTAATATGAAAACTACTTTATTTAATATACACTACAGGGTGTCCGTAAAAGAATGTCAGAGTTTCAAATTGTAATAGTATCGTTCACCTGACATCACGCCTTGTAATTTCTTCCTTTGGGGCTTCGTAAAAGATCGGGTCTACTTTTACCCCTACCCCACGATTTACCAACCTTGAAAGGTAGAATTGCACAGGCTGTTGCTTCCATTACTCCGGACTTGCTGCAGACAGTATGGGAAGAATTGCATTTTCGTTTGGATGCGTGCCGTATCACTAAAAACGCACACATTGAGCACTTATAGGAAAAACTAGGTTAGTTTTCCTTCAATGTAATGTATGATTTGTTATATTTAGTATACAATAAACTCCTGTAATATGCCATTAAAACTCGACATTCTTTTACGGACACCCTGTATTTTATGAATGTTAAACCTTTTTTTTTATTAAAATTTATCTGTAATCAGCAATGACACAAAATACGCCTTAAACAAGTTTCCATGTAAGATCGGTAACATCAACCTCCGAAATGAGTTTCCGCATGGCCAACTTCAATAACAAGGCCAGAGAAGCTTTCACAAACATGAGCGCAGACGGAACTTTGACGTCACTGTTCCGAGTGCGGAAGATCGAGAAACTAGTTCGGATGCATTCGGAACGCTAAAAATGTGGTCAGCCGTGAACGAGTGGTTCCGAACAGGTTTCGAGACAGGTTATTGTCATCTTCGGAACAACGTCACTCGGAACTATGACGTCAAAATTTCCGTCCCCGAGCGTGTTTGAGAGAGCTTCTTTGGCCTTAGTATAGTTGAGTAGGCCGTGGTTTCCGCTGAAATCGTCGTATTCGGAAGGGAAATTCCGTCATTGAATCTTCCCTACAGACTTTTCACAAAGTTCCATGCTACAACATCAAAAAATGTTCGTTTGAAAAATGAGTAAGAGCTTCTTATTCATTTTTTGAAAATACTGATCTGGGCTGAGCTCTGAAAAATGCGCGAAACGAACACTAACGAAGCAAAATATATAATATGTTAATTTTTTTAATAATAAAAGATAGTGTTTATGGGTGGGAAGAAGCCAACGTGGTTTTAAGTTGGTAATACATAATATGATTGATTCTACTTACATTACTAGTACTATAAAATTTAATGTGCCTTCTAGAGTTACACGTAATCGTTGTTTGTTTTATTTGAATTGTAATCGGAATAACTGCATTTTAAATTTTTGTCTATATAAATTTTATAAAACTTATAATAGTGTGTCTGAGGAACTTGATATTTTTTGTATGCCTTTTAATGTTTTTAAATCTAATTGTCAGAGGTTATTCTCTTTGTAATGTTTTTCTTTTTTGTGTGTTTTTGTTGTTTTCATTGTCTTTTATGATGTGCATTATAATTGGATTTTTCTGTTATGTGCATCTGAAATAAATAAATAAATAAATAAATAAATAAAAATACGAGAAATAGTAGAAAACACATTTTTTTTATAAATTTGTCAAATCAGTGTCAGTTTAATCAGTAACATTTCATCAGATCTGTATTGCTTCATCAAGTCTGTTAAAGCTTGACAAACGCAGACAGTCCACTTTTCATGCGCACGTAATGGCAGCAAAATGAACTAAACCTTTGTGTGGATTTGTTGTTTAACTTTTTTTGTCCCTCATTCTCTCTTCTGTAAAACCGGTGATTCTTTCTTGTTATCTGTAAAATGTTATTTTTTTTAGAAGCAAGCATATGAATGCAGACGAACATTTATTTTATTGAAAACGTATCGAAGATGGTACTTCGAAAGCAAGTCCAAGTGACAGTGACTGTCGCAAAACCATCTTGTTTATTTTCAGGTTATCGAGCGAAGGAGGAATCTTTACGAGTTTGCATATTTTATGCGCTACCATAAAAAAAAAATCGGCAAAAAAAGAAGCCCATCCCGTCATTTGAATAATCCGATCAAGAAGCTATCCCCCTGTTTGCGGATGACGGAGTAACAAGTATAGATGTGGAAGAAAATGCAACTCAATTAATATATACTTGTTGTTTAACACAAATGAATCGATTGGAAAACATTAAGGTTTTTTTCCTTTGTAAATAAGTGTACCATTTACATATTACATTACAACTTTAATTATCCGAAGCAATTGAGATCTAACCACATTCGGATAATCAGGAATTCGGATAATTGGAGTTAATCGGACAAAATTTTATATTCAAATATAAATTTTATATCAAAATAAAGAACCAATGAAATCGCAGTGATTGAACCGAAGCAAACAATGAAATTCAGTACGGATACAAATGAAAACAAGAGCGTTACATCATTTGAAACATTTCATATTGCAAAAAACTGTTCTTTTTAAATAACCGTCTCCAGCCACCGAGTGAGACGTCGCATGATTTACGAGCTGCCATAGCGCAGATATCGCGGGAGCACATTTATCTCTATTTGGACATGCAAAGTGGCGGAACTTCTGCACGCCACTGCGAGAAAGAAGGAAAGAATATGTATCCTTTCTTTTTTTTTCTGCCCTTTTCGAAAAGGTGTTTTCTTCCTTCATTTTCGTGTCCGTTGCGCGTGACTAGCTTTTCCGGAAAATTCTCCTGGTTCTTGAGACGGTAATATGAAGAGGTTACTATAAAGAAATGGTAGCGGTTAGCGTGTATAACTTCAGGCTACCAAACCGTGACTGGGGATGAGGTCCTAAGCAAAAAAAAAAAACTCAGCTTCTTATATTTTAAAATTTTTGAGTTATTTGCATATCGCGCTCGTTACATAATGGTTGTGTAAATTTGCACAAGAAATTAGGAATTGATTAAAATCATTCATATTTATTATTACTACCCTAAACGGTATAACATCAAGTAAACAAAGGGGTGAAGCCAGTCGTAGGCATGCCTAGCATGCGAAAGGTCCAGGTTCGGTCCGGGCATCGCCAAATACTGCCGACCTATAAGCCTAGCAAAATGTCCACATAACCTGTGATCGCGTTAATATCCCAAAGTCTAACGTGCGACATTCCCTAACGGTTGCTTGGTGCTATAGGTCGGTCGTCACTGAGGTCAAAATCGACGCCGTCATAGCCCTCGTGTGCTCTAGTGCGACGATATTCAAACCCCAACAGCATCATGCATAAGAGAGAAGCAATACAAAATCATATTTACAAATATACTTTGAACGTATAAAAGAGGGCTTGTACATCTTCAAAACATCCTTTCAAATATACAAACTAAATTTACAATACATGTTACCAAGTGGCACTTTACTCCGTAGAAGTTGGTTGCCAACGACCGACGCAACTCTAGAATACATGTTTTCATATTCCAACACATAAAAACAAGCGACATTTTACTTTCGATTTACTCCTGTCCCTGTAATGGAGTCCCGTAAAAATTTTCGTTCTGATTTGTCTAATCAATAGAATCGAGTTAAGCACATATAGGAGATCGAAAAAAAAAACTTGGGTAGACATCACCATATGGTGGAAGAAGTTTTTTAGACGCCATTTTCCAAAATGGCGGACGCCGATTTCGTTATGTATGTATTTCTGATTCTGTGACAGTTATACTCATCATTTAGGTATCTAATTGTATGTTTTTGAATGCAAAAAATCGGCTAAGATTGTTTGTGAAGTTACCTGACTAATATTTATCAAATAAAATAAGCTAATTGTAATTTTAAATAAAATATCGGAACAAAAAGCGGTAAACAAACTGCTTGGCGCATTTCTAAAAAGCTGTTAAATTGGCGAAACTAGCGTGTTTCTCCGTTGCCAGATTCCTTCACGCCGATGCAACCCTAGCTTCATCGAATTGGTTATAAGCGCTATACTAGTGCTGCTTTTCACAAAACCAACCAATTTCATGGTTTTGGTTTGCTTTTGACAACATAAACCAAACTTTACATTATACAATGGGCTAATAGTGGCAATCCATTACGCACGCATTTGGGGCTCCGGGCCTATTGAACATGGGGCAGTACTGTAGGGTCCATTGAAAGCCTAAACATTCGTTTGAGGCCCCGAGCAATTTTGTTTTCTATAAAAAACATCAGTATCAAATATGAAGCAGTACTGTAGGGCCCATTGAAAGCCTAAACACTCGTTTGGGGCCGCCGGCAATTTTGTTTTCTCTAAAAAAACATCAGTATCAAACATGGGGCAGTACTGTAGGGCCCTTTGTAACACCAATGAAACTCAACAAAAAGTAATTTAGAACAAAATAATTCCGATGCGCACAACATCCGCGCAACCTACCCACAATTCCAGGCAAGTATAACCAGCGCCACCTAGCCACAACGCATTTCGCCAGAAAATGTCGTATAACAAAAAAATGTTTATCGCCCTCTACAAAAGCGCCAAATCCCTTGGCGACAGAAGTACCGTCAAATTAAAATTAACCAGTTGGGTAGTAAAATCTACAAATGTCCACATATGTTTGCTTCTAGAGCAAAGAGGTTAATTTTTAATAACGCTATTCCAGTTACGAATTACATTGCAACAGACAATGGTTACTATAATTCAAATATTTGATTTTACTTATTATAATTTTCTTATTGCTATTACAGGTATAATCCGTCTCAAAAGTTTAGACAAAAGACATTTTGGGTCACAAAATTTTACCGAAAAGGTTTCGTTGAAAAGTTTTGTAGTAGTAAGGATCAGGCAAGTATAAATGATCAAAAATATCATAAATCACAAAGAAAACAACAAATATTGAATTTTATTTGAATTAATTGTAAAAAGTTCCCAAAAAATCTGGTCTCATAAATATAGAGGAAATCAATTTAATGCACGTTTAATGGCTTAATTTCACATTTTGATTGCTAGAATTGTATTTATTTTCATATGATAAATTAAAAAACACGATATCGGTGAATTTAAAAGATTTAGTAGCACTCTTGGTTCCATTTCTCACCAAACATTCCAGATCGCCGTTTTAACTTTTTGATGGTGAAATATTTGCTTCATATTTACAAGTTAACACTCTCTATTCAGTCTTAACCCAGACCGAATGCCTACCATTCCATCACGTTAAAGTTTTACCACGAATTCGAAGATTCGGAGACATACGTATACCGTTTTTCTCGATGAAACGTGCTGTCTTTCCCACATAAATATACCCAAAAAGCAACATGATTCATGATATTTTAAAATTATTTATACTTGCTTGATCCTTACTACCACAAAATGTTTCAACAAAACCTTTTCAGTGAAATTTTGTGACTCAAAAAGTCTTTTGTCTAAACTTTTGAGACTATAACGTGTTACAAAGCTATTTTTCCTATAACTATTCCTTTCTGGTATTACATGGCAAGCTACAATGATCATTATGATTCAGATATTGGATGTTAATGTTTATTATTTTCATATATTAATATTCCTATAACGTGTGACAACAAAATCTTCCACATCGAAATAGGGTATTTGACTAAAAATTTTTTTATTGTTTTAAAATATTCTTATGCCAAAAATATTAGACCCGTGTTTTTTCTTTTTTTCAAATGCCCCATAAAAAGGGAAAAAATAATTTTAAAATTAGGAAGAAAATTACCCCGAAACGCTTTGTGCTATCACGTGGTATCTATGACGTACACTAGTAACTATAAACAAACCATTTTTCCTATAACTATTCGCTTTCTGGATTACATGGCAATACAATGATCATTAATGACAAATTGGATGTAATTTATTATTTTCATATATAAACCTCCTTCCACATCTATATAGTTCTTATTTTAATAGTAAATTAGATTAAATCCAGTTTAATTGCAAGCAAAAAAACATCATTTGTTACTAACAAAACACACACACACAACATACACGTCAGCCAATGATTTGTATCACTACTACCGATGAAAAATAAGCCATTTTAAAATAATTTTTAGGAATTATTTAAAGCTTTATTTTGCAAAAAAAAATATATATATATATATACGTTTGTTATTTTTGGGTTCAAACTATAATTAATTTAATATTGGAAGGTATATTAGCGATACAGTCAAGTACCCTATTGTTAACCATAATTAAAAACAAAATGTTAATATTCATTATTTTCCCTTCGCAATAAACCCCAAACCCCTTAATCAAACAGACTCGATGCCCTGATATAGTCCAGCTAAATCAAATGAAGCTTGTCCGGTGACGAATTACCTCAAGCACTTTTGTCAACCGTTGGGATCAATTCCTCCGGGATGTTTGCCGCCCGAATTTGCAGTATTTGCTCTTTGTCAGAGATGCTCTGGATTATATTATCACAGGCTGCGCAGGAAACAAGGCTATACAGGAGATAACCTTCAGATATGATGTGTACTGTGTACTTCTGGAGGAAGTCTTATTGGATCATATATGGATGACTATTGTTTGATTCAATGGTAGAGTTGGTTAGTTAAGTTTAGTTTAGTTTGAATTATCGTCGCACTAAAGCTACACGAGGACTATTGGCGACGGGCGTCGTATTTTAGAACCACAGTCAAGTTACGTTTGGTTTAGTTAAGTTAAAATCCGTCGTAGAGATATTTTAAGGATATGTAATTTTCTAAAAGTGTAAAATTAGAATGTATTTGGATATAGAAGAATTTTTTTAATTGCATTTTGGATTTAGAAAAGTCACGGTAAGCGCCTGATATTTAAGGTTTTAATAATGCTAGAGCAGATGTCAGATAATATTTTTTTTACATCGTCAATCATGAAATCTAAGTTTTTAAAAGTAAACAAAAGCTGAAGAATTTAAAAAAAATATTCTATAGATTTATCGTGAAAAATCTAAATTGCAGAACAAGCTAAACGTGGTATACTTAATTTTTTTTATGTTTTTGAAAATGAAATTAATTTTTTCTCATTGTTGATTTCTCAAATTACTCTCGTTTGAACTGAATCTTACAAAAAAGTCCAACAGTGGTTTATTCAAGATAATTTTGACCATCTTCTATTTACTTTCAACTCCCTAATATGAAATAAAAGGTAATGAAAGAATTGCCATAGGGTAAAAAAAATACGAAAATGAGACTGTGTGATTTCTATACGTCGTAAAGGGTGCTGATTCTAAAAAATTGGTTTTTGAGCATAGACAGTCTGGCAGACGGACCTATGTAAAACCACTCTACAGTTTGTGCAAAAAAACGATTGCACGATTGAATTTTATTTTTTTAAATGTAATTACTTATTTTTCATTCTCAAATGCTGAAAAAGAGTCACCTTGCTGAGTTTTGAAGAACTCCTCTTTTTCAAATCTAGTTTTCTGAAAAAGGAGTAGCGAAGGTCTTGAGAACTCTGCTGATAAATTTCTGATTACCGACAACAACACAAGAGCTGCGTAGCCATGACGACCAACCACTTTTCCACAAGCTGCGAAAATCGAAAGAGATTGGGCGAGCTCTAAAGCAAAGTCTACTAAGGTCCGTTTTGCACTCAAAGGTTCCAGTATTTTTCAAGGGAAAAGTATTATTAACAGTATTAACTGAAGTATAGTCCGCCTGCCAAAACTTGGCATCCTAAATATTTTGATTGTGGAAGCGTCCACTTTGTAAAAACGGTAGAGAACCTAAAGGAGGCAGGGTTACCAATCCCATGGTGTTTGGCGGATGGTGTTGGAAATAATGTGTCACACTAAAACGACACATAGGTTATTGGTGAAAGGAGGATTATAGTTAATTGCTGAAGGTCGTCATCAGTTGCACGTGCATTTCTTTTCTATCTAGACTTGATCGTCAATAGATTTCCATCTGTAGTATGTATTATTTACCATATTCAGTATCACTTCGGGGAACGCTATAAGTTAAAAAATAGCTATGCAATAATAGTGAACACATGAAAGTTCGAACTGCTCTTCAGTTGAGAAACTGTTTCTAAACTTGAAAGAAATATGCACCTGAAAAAGCAATGAATCGCCAAACGTAGTAACTCTGGCTGAAACCAAAACCTTCCTGACCCCTTTTCGTTTTACGAGTGATAGTTTGGACTCGTTTAAAACACACGTCATAGATGCTAAGAAGTGGTAGGATTATAAAGTTAACGCTAACTGGAGTATCAACGTACGGCAAGACACGTTTACCACCACAAGAGGAAACAAACAATGAAGAGAAAAAGAGCAAAAGAAGATTTGCGAAACATAGTATGTATAACATTATATTGAGCTCATGTGCCGCTCTGAGTGCCGATAGGAGCACTGATGAAAGGAATAGCAGAAATGAAAGCCGGAATAAAAAAAACGTCTCCTGAGACAAGCCAATTGTCTACTATAATTGGCTAGTTTCAGGTGAGGTATTTATTTCCAGCTTTATTTCTGCAATTCCTTTGTAGCACAGATTCACTAATCGAGGTCCGATAAATTATTTTTTATTCAATATTTCAGATGCCAAGACCTAAAACATGCCCATTGAATTTATTATTTGCTCTTAAAATTAACTAAATTAAATTAGCAGTAAAGAAATTTAGAAGCAAAGGCAGATAAAAACACTAAAAGGAACAGATTAGTCTATAAAAAAGTATCTAATGCTAACTAAGCATTTAATAAGAAGTCGGGAAAACACTATCAAAACGTCCTACTGACTTTTTAAAGTGGACAAATGTTTTATTTTCTTAAAAGAAAAGCAATTTACGCATGGCAACAGATTCTTTTGAACTAAAATAGAATGTCTTTTAAGGCGCGTTCACATGCACGACTAAGTACCGTATTAAGCCGGCTCAATTCCTGAAACCAAAAACACCCGTTCACATGAGTACCCAGTATATACCGGGACTTCAGAAGTGACGTATGGTTTAAAGTCACATCCTGTTTACTTCCAGTCACGTTGTAGAGTTTGTTTATTTTTTAAGCCGCCATGGCTTCGCGGCAAATTCTTAAACCATCCTTCTATTAAAAATTAGAGGGAGGTTAAACGCGTTAAATTTTCGTTTCCTCCTGTCCGCCATGTTTGTTTTGTTTTGATTCTCAAAACCGCAATGCATCACGGATAAATGCCGGTACAATGACTAGGAAGAATGCGGGTACGAATTTGAACCCCCAATTTTCCCTAACGGAGGGATTTTTGTTCCTAAATCCCGGTATCCTCCCAATTCGCGTGCATGAGAACGCGCCTTTTATGACACTTAGCTTCAAAAAAACGACTTTCCGACCACTTTTAAACTTCTCATTCTACCATTAAAACCACAAAAGATAAAGAATATTAAGAACTAGAACATCGAATCCTATTGTAGAATCGGCACTTGAGTTGGCATTTTGTACCAAACGATCCCAACAGATTGAAATCGAGTATTTATTATTTTTTCCTCTCCCCACATCGTTATTATTTATTTGGGTTTTCCTCGTTGAAATGAAACAACTGTTGGGAGATCCTCCTAACGATTTGTGTTGTCTTCTCCTTTTTTATCATTTATGATTCCATCTTTTATTTACTTTTTTTAGTATTCTTGAAAATGGCGTTTTGTCTTTTCGAATGTGTCGCCGTAATCATCGAGGCGATCGTTTTTGTTATTTATTTGTTCTTTTTATGCATATTTCCCAAACCCCAGCGGTTAAATATGCAATGAAGTTTTATGCATGGGACTGTTACAGGAAAATACAAAAATAAAAAGTTATTTATACTAGTTCTTCATATAGATGTGATGAATCTTAGTTTAGTTGATTTCTTTCAACTGTCTTTGTTTAGGCGCCCTATTTTGGGAAGTGAAACTTTTGCACACGGTACTTCTCTTTTCACCTTAAACCTGTAAAATCACGAAATAAAACCAATGATCTGAAACTCAAATTTCTCACAAAATAGTATAAATTTTAAAATATTCTTTTAACCAATCCCTGGATAATAAAGGCGAAACAAATTCATTCCAAGTGAGATTCGAACGAAACAAGACATCACTTTTGCTCTTACTATCAAGTCAAAAGGACGTGTGATGTCCAGAACCTCCATATTCTTATTGTTCCTTATTGGTATGTTGTTTGTGCTATTGTTAGGGAAATTAAATGTCTTTAAAACCTTCTGATAAATATCCCCATTATTTATCTACTCCACCTCGGTCACCACGCCATAAGACAAGAACACACTTTTTGAATTCTAAATAAATATTTATTTATACAATAAATATTTATGATAGGCTTTGTTTACATTTTTTTACATGCCTAAGCATGTTTTGTAAAGCTTTGAATACAAACTTGAGTTGTTCAACTTTTAAAAATAGTGATTGTATGTTATGAAAACACAATTTAATAACTTATATAAATATATCTAGAGTAAAGCAAATTTAAAAATAAAAGGTATTTGCTATAAAAATAAAATATCCTACTTACGTTTAAACATTTTATGAACGATATCCTATTAAATAGTGGAAATACTAGTTGAATTAAGGCTTTGATATTCTAACTGCGGTAAGTGTGAAGATTATGGTAGAATTTGTTGAGTTATATTGGCACTACATTATTACTCCCATATGTTTTTAACATTGTCACTACAAGAGAGAATAAAACCACTGCATGTAGTAAATTAATGTAACCATAATGCTTATTAGGGTTTGGACAAGTCCAGTTATACGATTACATCGACAGGTAGTGATGTACCCTATAATGTAATTTCAATACCTTTAAAACCTAAAAAGTTCTATTGCAGCTACCATTTGCGCTCGATTTTCTCGAAAAAATTATAATGACGTCCGGCAGGTACTAGGAACTCGCGTACCAAATTTAAAGTAAGTAGTTCTTTTAGTTTAAGCTATATCGTATTTTCAGACTGTCGAACTGATATTCACAAACCACTTTTTCAGAATCAGCACCCTCCAAAACGTGTAGAAAACACGAAATCTCCATTTCTGATTTTCGACCTCATCGCAAAACTTACATCAAATTATATTTCATATAATGTTACTGTAAGTAAAAGTGTCAGAGAACCCCTCATTAATTACGATGCCTTTGTCATGCCTTTCCTGTCCATAAACAACGTGCAAGGAAAAACAACTTTTACAGAAACACAAGTAGCTGTTTATTCTCTTACGGAGATCTAGATTAGACTGGATACCTAACGCTGATTAGTTGGTTTAGATAATTTTTTTAATGAATTATCGTCGCATTAGAGATACACGAGGGCTATTGGCTACGGGCGTCTTATTTAAGAACCACAGTCAAGTGACGAGACGTCACCTGAGTGGCCACCCAACGCAAGTTTTAAGGACGATATCTTCGGGATTTTGGAACATATTTAACTTTCACTCCCTCGACATCGATTATTATTCGTCGTACGATTAAGCTGTTCAGGCCGTTTATATGTCAGAAGTTATTTTGGCGATGCCCGGACCCGAACCTGGGACCTTTCGTATGCGCGGCGTATGCCTTAACCGACTGGGTTCCCCAGCCCCCTGTCGTGAGATGGTAAACTTCAGTAACCACAACAATAAATAGGACTATTTTTTTCTCTGAAATAATCTGTCTTTTTCAGTATGCTTTCTCGTAGGTTAGAATTATTGAGTGCTTGAAACTATAGCCCAAATCATTAGGTTAGATACTGCAGTTTTCCTGCCCACGACAGTAGAATTATACTGGATACTTAACAATGATTGGTTGTTTGGCGAGTTAATTTTAAAACTAATCAATCACCCTTAGTAAAAGCTATCTGTGTCCAGGCAGACAGGTACCGTATTGAACTGTTCTCGGCAAAGAGTCTGTCTCTTCTCCGGAATGAAATACGACGGAAATAAAGACGCATATAAAAGTTTTCTTTTATTGGACATCAGCGGGGAGAGGTACGGAATGAGACGGGAAGAAGAAAGGGGCCACGGAGAAAAAGTGAAATCTGGAAGATGCCTGGAAGAAATGGAAAAGAATACATTTCTGCAGAAGAACAATCACCGAGATTGGTTGATAAACTTGTAAGTAATAATAAAGGGATATTTGTAAAAGTTTGGCTAAGTTTTGTGGAATTATATTTTGGTAATATAAAGCTTGATTTATTGACCATAGCTACAGTCCACTATATTTACAGTTTTGCGTTTCCCTTTGTCCATAGAGTTCACCTTCTACGAGCTGTTTTTTTAATCATTTTTAACCTCCTGCGACCTGGCGTCCTCATTTGGGAACATTTTTTTAAACCTCCCCACGAACAATTAACACGTTAATTAGTTCCAAAATTGACCTGGTCCGATAGAAAAAGATCCAAATATCAGTTTTCAGCCTTTGATTACAAGTATCAGTCATTTATTTCTATAAAAAAAACCATAAAGTTAAACGAGGGTCAATACTAGAGTTCTTAAAAAAAAATATTTCATTTTTTTTCAAACTTTTCAAAATTTCTTTTAGTAGTTAATTTTAAAGGCATTTTGCATTAAAAACAATGTTAAAAAATAATCTGTTAACTTCAAATAAGTGATACGGTCTTTTTTGTTGCATTTATATAACACAAAAATGTGTATTTTTAGAGTTTAAGGCGTGTCCCTAACTAACTATTAAACATAATTTTTTTTTAATTCTTTGAAAAACATACTTTTTAGAATATATTTGTATGAAAAGTATTTTTAGATTAATAATATACTTGTAGGATTTTGCTCGGGTCTTAAGAGGTTAAATTGTAGATCCCGATTTAATAAATTATATTTGAACAAATACAGGGTGGCCCAGCGGGTAGTGTTTGAAACAAATGAAAAAATAAAAACAAATAAGAGACATGAGAAGAATTTAATGACATTTATTGAATGGACACATTGGGCAATTAATGATAAAGAGGTTCGAAGGGCCCGCCATCTTTACCAAGGACAGCAATTAGGCGGTTCTCGAATCCAACCATACTCCATACCCCTTACGCATACCTTTCTCCTTCCTCCATACTCCTGCCATACTCCTTTTGTTTGGCCAATTCTTTTTGTGGAACTTCTCACAAAAGCTAAAAACAAAGCTTCCCACAAAAGAATTGGTCAAAAAAAAGTATGGAGGAAGGAGGAAGTATTGTAAGGAGTATGGAGTATGGTTGGATTCGAGAACCGCTAACTGCTGTCCTTGTTAAAGATGGTGGGCACTTCGAACCTCTTTATCATAAATTGCCCAATATGTCCATTCAATAAACGTCATTAAATTCTTCTCATGTCTCTTATTTGTTTTTATTTTTTCATTTGTTTCAAACACTACCCGCTGGGGTAAAAGGACAAGTTACTATCTAGCGAATCAAATTAAACTTTCATAAAACGTTCGAGGTGGAATGAAATATTGGTGTTCGCGTAGTGCTATTTGAGAAAGCAACATTACCTTTTTTTTTTTTTTAGCTCAGTACATTCTAGCCGTGCGTTCCATTTGAAGCTTATTAATCCATTCTATTTTTTTTTTTGCTTTTTAACAGATTTGGAAAAAAGGCTAACCCATTTCATATATAATTATAATTTTTAAACTAATTTAATATAACATACATTATAAAGGAAGAAAAAGCTAACAATTTACTTTGTTATAAATAAGTCAGTTCCAATTTCATCAAACCATTCGTTACTTAATAAAAGAAAATTTGAAATAAGCACAGAGCGGTTGTGCTGAATCCCCAGTTACCGCGGATGAGGGGGGGGGGGGGGGCTAAAATTGGTCTCCTTGTTTTCGCTATGACGACTAAACGACCCTCAAGACGACTGAAAAAAAAACACAGAAATGAAACTCGTGAAGCAAATTTACACCGTTCATCATAATGCAAAAAGTATGGTTTATTTTTTTATACATATAAAAAGCATCGTGCATTTGATATGTCGAGCATGGTTGGTATCGATTGTGGAATAATAATAGTGAATGGGTTTTTACGAGCAATGAATACTTGATGATGTAGTTCGATCGGTCTGAAAGTATGAAAATGAGTCTTAACCAAACGGGAGTTGAACATTTTGGTTGAGTAGTATTTTAAAATCATTATATCGATCATGTTTGTGTTATTATACCGAGAATATAGTCTTATTTAACTAGCAAACAACACTATACTTATTTCTAAAAATCTATAGTTTTATTTTGGAAGTATCATTATAATAAGTATATCAGTATATGGAAACGGACTTAAATATAAATATTAGTTAAAGAAAAAACATAGGTTTTTCGATCGTAAGATTCACGTGACAAAGTTTGATAAAAGTGGAATCGCGGCACTCTTCTGACCCTTCATGTCTTCATTATTTGATGCTCCATTATTCAATTGCTGCCTTTCAAATCCTAAACCTATCTAATACCAAAGTGACCAATAAGCTTTCATAGTGATTCCAACCATAATTTAATTATAATAACGCATCATAATTATTAATGTCAAAAAGAACATATTGCATGTGTGGCATAATCAACTATTATCAACATTTTTTTTTTAATGTACAAGGGTCTTTTCAGCAGTTTACTTCATGATGGTAAACCAAAGCGTCTCAATATTATTCGAAAAGTTATAATGAGGTTTCACGGAGGATCTGGCAATAGCTCTGCGGTTTTGTTTTCATGTCTCTCGAATTACTTTTGTTGATATTCGGACTTGAGTTTTCTAAGAATAAGTTATTTTAGTTGTTATTTCTTAAAATTAAAACTTCTTGCTGTGCTGTTGGTTGTTTTAATCATTTATCAAGGAAAACTTGCATTGAAAGAAGTTGGAAATTTAAAAAAAATACTAAACTAAAAATTCTCTTCGAAAACATCACTACCCAGAATACCAAACAACAGTAATTCGAGAGACAGAAAACAAAACCGCAGAGCTATTGCCAGTTCCTCCGTGAAACAACGCCATTTAAGGCCAGTTTTACACATAACTGTACAGAAAATTTTACCGTACTTGCAGCGCAGAAGATTCACTGTGGTAATGTGAAGTCAATTGTAGCTTTTACACGTGACGGAAAATTATCGTAAGGTTATATCGCGTGGTGGCAATGTGTAATATATGTAGCTTCACATAACAAGTGCGGAAAATCTAGCCATTTTTGTTTAAATTTGTTGCTGATACAAAGGCAGCATTAACTCGTGGGTATATCATTGATGAAACAGTAAATACTTTTTTTTGTAATCGAGTTTGAAAGTTCTAATTCGTATAACGTTACAATTATTCTGATCCTACGGCTCCGTAAGTACAGTAAAAACTACCGGAACTATTGCGTGGGTAACGGTCTTAACTCATCCAACTCAAATGTACCGTTCTTTTAAATTTAGTCTACACGTCAGCAACAAACCTGAAGTAAATACATCAAATAAAAAAACACTTTAAAAATATTGCCACGCGTTTCTTAAGTTGCAAATAAATTATAAAGCTTAAAAAACGCCAACTCTAAACTACTCAATTCCCTTAAAATTAAATGTTCTAAAACTGTAGCATGTTTGCTGTGGCAGCTAATTTGTTAGGTACTAACTTTTTCGAAATGATCCTTTTGCTTTGAAGTAATGTCAAGAATTTTTCACTTGAGAGAGTTGTGAAACGCAAACCTTAATTAGAGTTAACACATTTTAATTTTAATTAACAACCGGGTTTCAACTTGTTTCGAAGGTCGCACGGGCAGCCATTTGAGGTGTTGCAGACTTAAGAAAAAATGTTTACTTTAAAAGAGTTTTTTTTCTTTGTGTGTTTTAAAAAGTAGTTTTGGCAACAGTTTTAGTTTGTCTGTATTGATTCTTGTCAACGGCGTAAAGAAATGCATAAAAGATGGTTAAAATAGTTTTTATGTTAACGCTGTGGAGTTTTTTCGTTTCAATGTTTTGTTTTAACGCAAATTTTTAATGTGGCTTTTGAATTTATGTTTAAAAAAACACACGTAACATTATCAAAGTAGAATGTTTGCGATAAAAGGAAAAGCTTGATTAATATAGCGGCTGGGGAGCCCAGTCGGTTACGCATTCGCCTAGCATGCGGAAGGTCCCAGGTTCGGGTCCGGGCATCGCCAAAATAACTGCCGACCTATAAACGGCCCGTGCAGCCAAAAATGTCCGACGAATAATACCCCGTGTGGTGGGAGTGCACGTTAAATATCCTTCAAAGTCCTAACGCTGCGTACGATGTCGCCCTTAACGGTTGCGTTGGGTGCCTACTCAGGTGTCGACTCGTCACTTGACTGTGGTTCTAAAATACGACGCCCGTCGCCAATAGCCCTCGTGTAGCTCTAGTGCGACGATAATTCAAACTAACCTAACCTTGATTAATATAAGCCTTTTAAAACGGTATTACACACGATTGTGCGATTAACGCCCAAAACACTGAATGCCGATTTTCTTTCTAGTACATCCTGGTGTAGTCATAGTCAAAATAATCAAATATTTAATCAATAGTTTATCAAATATCTAATAGTCTCGATCAATATTTAAACTCACACGAAATTTTCATTTCGGAAAATTTACCCTTTATCTACTGACGATACTTATATGTACCACGTAAAAAGCCGCTGTTGTTTGACTTTTCATTGTTCAATTTTGAGAAAATGGAAAAGATGGAACTTTTTGATTGACATATGTTCGGTTTTATCACATCAAAGAGCATATGTAGGTAAAGTAATTTCTTCCTAAAACTACTTTTAAATACTTTAGTTATCCTGTGCCAACTCGTGAGGCACTGACGGCACCATTGAGCTAGAAGGAAAACTGGAGTGAGGTGTGTGATTCACTGAACAGGGCAGCAAAAACGCCGGTTCAATAATGAAGCGCGGAGGAATACACGGCACTGGAGCAGAAACGAACCGGGCAGAAAACCGAGAAACTTGCCTATTTCGCTATTGGGTTCGTCTTCGCTGGTTCTTAGTGATACACATGGTTATTTCTTAAAAAAGTTTAAAGTTTTTAAAGAATTTAAAATTAAAGAAAGTTAATTCTTTTGAACTAAAAATGTTAAAATACATTTAGGAGCCCAAGTCAATAGGATAGAGGGGTCTCATATAAGCATTGCATACAAGTGTAGGGAAAATAGGCCTTTTCTGCCCTGTTCGCTCAAAATGGTGTGAGTAGGTTTTCGGCTCGCTGACAATTCACTCCAGTTTCCCTTCTAGCTCAATGGACGGCACTCATAAGTACCACTTACAAAGCCGTTGTTTTACTTTTCATTATTCGTTTGAAGAAAAATAGATGGAAGTGGGCTTTTTTTAAAATGTAGTATGCAGTTTTAACTCACTATTAAAGACTAAAAAAGTAAAAGATTCAGTTCATTAAGCAAAATATCATTGCTAGTCACTATAATTAAGTAATTATAAGTAGAAAGGATTAAAAACGAAAATAAATTCAGGAAATGAAGCGATTTTATGTCCCAACTATTTTTCAACCCTTTTATATTCTAGTTAATTGCAATAGCTATCATTAAAATATTCAAAGACAAAGAATTGAAGTTAAAATTTAATTCGATGTATAAAGGGTTAAATCTTTAATTTATATCAATCAAACTACATAGAAACTAAAAATAGCATTAAAATAAACCTAAATGAAATGCATTGAATCATTTCCGTGTTATTTACTGAATTAAAACTCTTCCGGTACCCAAAGCATGGCGCCCTTTGTCTACGGCATCTAATCCCTTCAAATGCTCTTAAATGCTGTAACCAATTTCAGCGCGCCAGCCTTGTATTAAAAGGACTCCCGTGAGCGGCACCTTTGTTGGACTTATCTTTTCATCAGTTCGCAATTTCGCGATCAAGAGGGATCGGAGCAGAGTAATCCCTCGAGCACTTCAGCGATTAATCGTCGTTTTGGTTTGACAAAGTTGTCACTGGCATATAAGACAAACAAGGGCCCCTATCTTTGTGGCACAATAATGTGGAAATTATACGAGGGCTGTTTTTTTTTCAACCTCCGATGGGCTGTAACGAAAAGACGGGTCAAGATACAAAAAAAGATTTTTTTACCAAAAGTAAAGTACAATATTGACCATTAAAGCATTTTTCATATCTGTAAACAAGCTTTGAAATACCCTCTTCATAAAATGGAGCCGCCAATGATTTGAAGGTAGTTTGTGACGGTTTCTTTGAGCTCAACGTCAACTTGGAAGCGTTACAATTCAAGCCACTATGCTTATCAATAATTCACTTATGGTAAACCTTCGAGTTTCCCTAAACTATGGTCAACTCACTGAACAATACTGATGTTCATGAAGAAGGGGGCCAAGGAAGCAAGTCTATCGCTGCAGACGGTATTGTTCAGCGAGTTGACCATGTGTTTAGGGAAACTCAACGGTTCACCATAAGTGAATTATGGACTAGCAGTGGCTTGGAGGACAGAAAAAAAATTGACGTAAAGCTTCCAAATTTACTATTTTAAAACAAAACTTTCACAACTCCCTACCAATCATTGGCGGCTACATTTTATGAAGAGGGTATTTCAAAGCTTGTTTACAGGTATAACAAATGCCTTAATCGCCAAGATGATTATGTGGAGAAATAAGCAATATTGTACATTACTTTTGGTAATTTTTTTTTTTGTATTTTAACCCGTCTTTTTGTTACAGCCCATCGGAGGTTGAAAAAAAACAGCCCTCGTATATAGGCATTACCTATAGGATATCCATGAGCCCATATATGCCTGAGTCCAGAAAGAAACGACACTCTTTATATTTAGTCAAACAAGGTTCCACCTTGGATACATCACGTAAGTCCATTTTCAATTATATCTTACATCTATCTCTCTATAAAAATTGTTATTAGTACATGCTAGACTTCGTAATCAGGTTTTCATGAAAATCGAGCATGCGCAAAGAGTATCTACAAGAGAATATTTTGGTTTTAAAAGTATTGCTAGATAAACGAACATAGGTACAGACCTTAAATTTGGTAGACGAGTTTCTTGTCGGACGTCATAATGGAGGTGCAGAGCAAATCACGGATGATCAAAAAGTAGCTGTCATATAAATTATTAGGGTTTATAGCTATGGAAATTATCCTACAGAGAGTTTTATATCCTGTTGAGGGTATTACCTTTAAGAGGGACTGTCAGTTCAGTAGAGCTAATGCATTAGTTTTGAAATCACAACTTTTGCAAAAGAATTGCTTTGCCATGTTATTCCATTTACACCAGGTATGGGAATCATCATAACAGCAACTTAAAACAAAATTGAAAAGAATTTTTTTAGCATTTTTAAAACTTCAAAAATAGATAATTAAATAACTAGAATAACTATAACTTCAAATTTGTTTTATTTCAATGCTATGTTGATTCCTATACCTGGGGAAAAGAGCTAGCATGCAAAGCAATAATTCTGCGGAAGTTGTGATTTCAAAACTAATGCATTAGCTATATGGGACTGTCAGTCCCTCTTAAGGATATCCGTTTCAAAAGTTTTAAAGCCATCTATCTGCTGTATATTTTTGGCATTTTAAAACTTCAAAAAAATATATATATAATTACATAAATATATAACATTTTCGTTTCAAATTTTTTTTCATTTCGATGTTATGTTAATTCCCATACCTGGGGAAAAAGTGCTAACAAGGCAAAGCAATACTTCTGCGAAAGTTGTGATTCCAAAACTAATGCATAAGCTCTACGTGACTGACAATCCCTCTTAAATGTATTGATTTATTGAGTATTAATTGAAAGTCATATGGTGTTTCACAACCCTAGTTTTATTTTGTTGCAACCCTAGTTTGCCTTGGGTTTGGGGATGCTAATTACTAGTGATTATTCATTCGGAGTGAATAGTTATACTATGAACCTCTAGTTAATATCCTAAGCAAACTTGGCACTCATTTATCATGATTTAGTTTAATTAGATATCAACGTAAAAAAAAACTGCTTCAAGAGAGCTCCGAATTTATGAAACAAATAGTTTAAAACGCACAGAATGATAGATTACTTTCTTCTTCAAACAAAAATAAATCGATGCAATAGAAACATGCTTTCACTTTCGTATTTTCTTTTCAGTGTCGGTTACTTGGAGAATATAAATGAAAATGCTACTATTACAAGTTAACAAACGATACATTTCTACCTGTTATTTAAGTAGGCTCAGTTGGCTGTGAGGTATTGCGTGACCGCCTCATAAGCCCAAGATTGGGGGTTCGATCCCCTGTTGAGGTCGGCACATTTCTAGGATGGGAAAATAGTTGGCATGCATGTCATATGATTATGTGGTGCGTAAAAGGTCCCTTGAGTACCCATTTGGCTTGGGTGTTCTCTCGGCAAAATTAAATCTCGCCAATTTTTTAACATCCACAGAGAGCTCAGATTCTTCGCAATCTGAGTGCCGAAATTGGTAGCAAGAGCCACCTAGATGGTACCACAGAAATGGCTCTCAGATCTGAGGAATACACCGAATCTGCAATGGCTTAACACCCAAAAAAGCCTTGAAAAAAATACTTTTTATTTAAAAAGAGAATAAACAATATTTCGGTATACTATGGCAAAGAGCTAATTGGCATAGCTTTGTTTATGTAGGAACAGTTTAAAAAATTGTTGTTGAAAGAAATATAAACAATTCTACCAAATAAAATAAAATTATTGGCCTTTCTTTAAACTTATTAATACTAGTGTCTATGCTCATTTTCAACTTGATCTTTAATTAAAATATCGTACTAGTTAGAGGGAAAACAATGTCTTTTAATATAAGAAACATCAGCGTTTCAGTACGCTAAATTAACATAATATATAGATTCTAAATTAGCATAATATATCTAAAGAATAAAGTAATGACTTAACGTACAAATTTATTAATAGAAAATATCATGTAAGTGAAAAGAAATTCCAAATAAAATGGTATCGTACTCCCTAATATTTATTATCTAGAAAAAAAATGAGGAAAGGAAATTTAGTTTCGTATATTCATAAGAAATTCGGCTGTTGTTGGAACGTTAGCGAAGTAGGAAGCGTATCCCTTTGTGAACTTAAATTACTGGCTGTTCAAACTGATCAATCCATATAAGCGTCCATTCTTTGAGTCACATGCTATTTTATATGTAGCTCTCTTCAACATTGTAACGTTAAATTCTAAATTTTAAAGGTTACAGGTCCCTTCAAATGCGATAATTTTTTAAATGAACCAAACTCAAAACCAACCGTTCAATCTTCCTTTATTTCCCGTTCATCAAATGACAGAGTAAATAAATGAAACAGCCTTGAGTTCAAACCAAAACGAAATTCCCAATAAAAGCAAAAAGAGAAGTTGCAAAATAAAAGACAGCGAAAATAGAAAATAACCCTTTACTGGAAATAGCCTGGATATTGCAAGCGATTTGAAGGGTTTTCGAAGGAAAGGAGTGGATAACCAATGACTTCGTGACAGGTGTAGCGAGTGCATGGAGTTTAGAAGAACATGGAGATGATTGGCGCGAAATAAAATGAAGGTGTCGGAAAGTCAACAAGTAACACTAGTTGGTTGGTTGGTTGGTAGACATATATATTCAGGTTTGTGTGCTTGATCAGCGACCCGCTTATAAACCTTCGTCAAGTAAGACAGACACAACAGACAACACACACAAGTGGATCCATCTAATTTTTAGAGACAGAGGCCAACTAGAGGATCCCCAGAATTGGCTTGTCACCCCCAGAGGTATTGATTTGGTATGGGAACTTAGAGGACTTACACGAAATCTCCATTTCTGATTTTCGACCTCATCGCAAAACTTTCATCAAATTATATTTCATATAATGTTACTGTAAGTAAAAGTGTCAGAGAACCCCTCATTAATTACGATGCCTTTGTCATGCCTTTCCTGTCCATAAACAACGTGCAAGGAAAAACAACTTTTACAGAAACACAAGTAGCTGTTTATTCTCTTACGGAGATCTAGATGAGACTGGATGCCTAACGCTGATTAGTTGGTTTAGATAATTTTTTTAATGAATTATCGTCGCATTAGAGAAACACGAGGGCTATTGGCTACGGGCGTCGTATTTAAGAACCACAGTCAAGTGACGAGACGACACCTGAGTGGCCACCCAACGCAAGTTTTAAGGACGATATCTTCGGGATTTTGGAACATATTTAACTTTCACTCCCTCAACATCGATTATTATTCGTCGGACAGTTTTGGTTACACGGGCCGTTTATATAACGGCAGTTATTTTGGCGATGCCCGGACCCGAACCTGGGACCTTTCGCATGCTAGGCGAATGCCTAACCGACTGGGCTCCCCAACCCCAAAACTTTCTTTAAGGAGAGTCGGATGGTTTTATCTCGCCCATGTTAATTTCCCAACTTTAGGAACATTTTTCTCAGGATTTATATGAGATATCATTATGTACTTTTTATATTTGTTCCTTACATCTAGCTCTTTGATTTATACTGAGAATATTTGAGAGTATAAAAAAATACTTTTACAGTGTTTTTTTTTTTTAAATATGTATTAAAAAACATTAATAAAAATCAGATTTAAAGTTAAATATATATTTTTTTGAGTAGAGACATTTAAAATTCCTCAGTTTAAATCAAATAGCTATATGTAAGGAACAAAATATGAAAAAGTCATAATGATATAGCCTATTGAAAAACGTTCCTAAAAGTTAGGAAAACTAACATGGGCGAGATAGAACCATCCGACTCCATTTAAAAATCGTTGATTCGAAATTGAAAAATGGCTGCCAGCACGAGATCTGAATTTACACTAGATGGAAGTTGGTGGAGATGGAAACTTGCTTCACAGTTAAGAAAAATACTAATTATAGTTTTTATTAGAGCTTCAGAAATCGCCAAGTCGATGAAATATGCCTATACAAACTCCACTGAAGAATAGCGCCAAAATGGTTCGCCAAGAGCGATCGATGGCTTCACTTGGAAAACCGGCTTTTGTATTGGTTTTTGCGCGGTACCATCTCTATCTTATTCGGAACTCCATGACCGAGTGCTCCATCACTCTTAGAGAACAGATCGGTTTCAGTGAATGACTCGAGAAGTTTGGAAAGAGTTGTGGCTCAGGTGGTAGAGTTGGAATTGGTTTGTTTGGAATTTTAGTTGACCGTCCAGAGCACCTGGACCGTTCGTAATGGTGCGGAGTTTAGTTGAGTTGAATTATCACATCGCATTAGAGCTACAGGATAGCTATTGGTGACGGTCGTCGTAGTTGAGAACCACAGTCAAGTGACGAGCCGATACCTCTCTACGCACCCAACGCGACTGCGACTAAAGAATATATTTAGATTTTCGTTAAGGGGACAGATAACATATCGAAGCTTCAAAATATCAAATTTTCATTTTAACTTTCAATCACTGAAATGAATATTTGCGAAATTTTTTATATAATACGCACCTGAACATGGTGTTGGAGTTTGCAAATTTGGTAGTTAATTTCAATATAACTTTGTTTCCAGCTCCCTACGTCATTATTTTAAAACATCGATTTTTAGCTTTTACGTACACTTTCCAGCACAACAATTGCGTGTATCTAAAAATAATTTTTTATAGATATAAAAAAAAGTCTATTCAACGCAACGAACCTCAAGTTTGACGATAAAACATTCATAATTTTAAGTTAACATAAATAGAAATTTTGCGCATTTCTTAAATTAGAAAAATCTTATTTTTACTCACTTAATATATTTTGGAATATTTTTGGTTCACTGTGTTAAATAGACATGTATACGACATCACAAAAAATTTCAACCCTTCTAGTAAAATAGACAAAGAGAAAAGTGTACCTTAAGGCTGAAAATGGGTGTTTTGGAATAATGACATTGAAAGCTGGCAACAAAGTTATATTGAAATTAACTACCAAATTTGCAAACTCCAGCTCCATATTCAAATGTGCATCATAGAAGTTCTTTCGTAAAGGCACGATTCAGTAACTAAAGTTGAAATGAAAATTCGATATTTTGAGTGGTCGTTTTGTTCCCTGTTACCTTAATTATAGACGCACTACAAATGCTTTTAAAGCTACAGAGATTAAATAAGAGGGACATGCTTCCCAGAGGAAAACTTTGCAAAAACTGGTGTGGCGGTCAGTAATATTGATCGATATTGAACCCTAAATATTTCAATCCTCTTCGCACCAAAGGTACACATACGTGGATCTTTGTCGAAGTCACTTCACAACTTCAGTTTACAATTTTTCCTAATACTAACTTTTTAATATAAATTAGAATGTTCAAGCTTCCGAAAAATACCGATACCAAAGCAGCTGATTTATTACTTGCAATGAATAATGACGTACCAAGACAGACAATCAGATTTTATTTTGGAGGTTTTTGAAACTTTTTTCGAGAAAAGCGTTTTCAGCGGTTAATTCAGAAATCAGAAAATTAGGATTAAAACACAAGTTTTAATTTTTTTTATTTATTACAAAAAAACTCAAATTCTACTAAAGTGACGTAACCCTCAGCAAATGTTAATAATCTCTAATTTATTCAAAATTACTTTCAAAACACACTTCTAAATACGTAATTGTTGAAAAATATATTTAAATAAAAAATTGTTACATGGGATTTGTTTCAGGAGTTAAAAAGTTATGGTATTACAAGACCTATTAAACCAACAATCTGTAACTAGAAGTCCTTCTTAACACTTTATTGCTAATCTTTGTGCATTCATTTCGAAAACAAGTACAACTAATCTATCAATGTATCAAAATCAAACCAAACGACAACCATTTCAAAGAACCTCGTTCATGAAAATAATCACGTAGGGCACAGCAAAAACACATAAAACAAAGACAAATGCCACCATTGTACGAAGGTCGAACACAGAGTTTAGAAGAAGATGTTGATGCTACCGGGCAAAAACAAATACAAAAACCGGTTAGCCAAGTGAAGATATTGATCGAGTTGTGGTAAGCCCAAACAAACGCTCTCGGCGAACTATTTGGCGCTATTCTACAGTGAAGTTTGTATAGACTTACAACGTCAACTTGGCGATTAAAGATACTCTATATAAACTACTAGCAAATTTATACCGTTCTTCGCACGGAATAAAAAAATATCAAATAGATTCCAAATATGTGTACCATATACCCCGTTATAGGATTATAAACTTATTATTGTTTCCGCTCGTTATAAATTATAAAATCCCGTTTCATTGCCTTAAAATTCCAAAATAAAAAATACGCTATAAAATGCACTCATAAATGTCATCACAATTCCCTCATAAATACATAAAACCTTTTAGCTCATTTGGCGCGTTTTGGGAAATAATTTGGCGAGAAAATAGATCTAGCTACCCACACCCATTATACAGCTCTAACACAATGACCTTCGAACAACCGACCAGCTTATAAATTATTTATAAAAGAAATTGCCTATTTGGCGAATTTTAGTTAATAATTTGGCGAGTTTGGCAACGTATTTGACAAAAAAATAATGACATAAAACACTAATAGCTCTAGTGCGATGGCCTTTATTAACCATCATAGTTCAGTAATAGCTTAACTATACATTTATTGCTTAAATATGCATACATGCAGTCAACAGAAAAATCAATGAAAAAAACATCAAATAAACCCACAATGAAATCCGGGAATGAAGACTGGCGGAATTACGTCACTTGAAACATGTCAATTATTTTTCAAATAATGAATTTAGTTTCTAAAAGTAATGGCAAAAGAATAAAATAAACATTTTGAATTTTAAATGTTTTCGTTAAAAGTTTTATTTAATTTTTTCGGCCGATGGCATCGGGAAAGAGAAAAAATGATCGGATTTGAGCGAAAGTGGTGTATCTTTTTCAGAAAATTCGAATTTTCTTCAAAAATGGAACAAATATGAAAAAACTAAGCCTCAGGTGCACACGTTAATATTAAAGGGAATCTATCTTAAAAATTTCGAATTTCTGAGGGCAGTATAAGTAGGTCTTTTACGATCCGATGACAAACAGACACACAGACAGACTCTTTCTTTTATTATTATAGATAATTAAAGCGACTTTTTTCTTATCTGTGAAGGAAATTACTGTAATCTTGTGTAAATAGTCATTTTTTTGATTTTCAAGTAACGCTTTTTCAGGAATAAAATTATGCGTTTCAGCATGAACTAACATTAAGTGAGGGGTTTGCACAACTCTACGTTCATGATTATAAGCGTTTAGAAATCACGTTTCAAAACCGTCGCCAATTACCGTCGCTTTGTCCTTTAAGCCCTGGTTTGTAAGGACTGAAAACGCACGTCAAAGCGTTAAAAAACGCCCTGCTCATCGATATCAGTGTCTTATCTTTGCTTGGGTGGTTTGTTATTTTCGAAAAATTCGGACGCACTGCTCAGCGTCCGATTTTGTGTTCTTACAAACCAGAGCTTCACGCGTCTTTTCTTCTAGGAACTACATATATTAAAATATCGGAATAGTCGCACAATTTAAGATCCGTCGCCAGTGCCAAAAGGCTTCACTTTGATTTTCGCCAAGCATCTCCATCGTCTTCTCAACTCTGTGGTAGAACACGACCGGAACAAACAATCCCGACCCAAGAAAGCCCCACTATTTGTTCTTTGAGGGATGAAGAAGGCTCTTCTAGGTAATCCCATTCCGGGTTGTCCTCTAGCGGATAAAGGGGGGGGGGGGACGCGTGACCAGATTACCTCATGGACAAAGGACAACAGAGTGTAGAGGACATTTTCGAGCATGGATATTTAATACACTCAGAAAAAACTCGTGTCCAAACAACACAAGTGGAACACAGGTATTGTGTTTAAACTGCACAAATGGAATGCAAGTATTTTGTAAAAATGACAAAATCACGATATTGTGTTTAAAAACAAGAATTGAGTTGATAGCATACAAACACAAATTTTCGTTGTTCGATTACAACTGCCAATCGCGATAGGAGACGATTATTATATCCATGTGCAATTGACAAAAAACTGAAAGCTATTTATTTTCTAAAATATGTATAACGAAAGTATAATATTCACATTAAATTGCCGAAACATATTTTAAGATTTAGTATAGATAGCTATTTATCCGAAACATTAAAGAGCAGAGGCTGAACTATTTTTCGGAAAAATATCCTTGTTACGCCTTCAACACAATTTTTGTGCTAACCCTGAATCATTATTTGACCGCAATACAATTTTCATATCGTTTTAACATAACTGGTAATACGTAATAAGCCAATACAAGTTTTTCTTAGTGTAAGAGTGTTAGACTTACATGAGTTCTTGAGTTATCCGTGAAGGAGACACTATTAACCCTTTCAGTCCTAGTGATGCCATTTGGTATCATCATTTTTCTTATCATAACTTAAAAAAATAATAGGGCTGACTATTGGAATTAATAAAAAATATTTTCTAATAGAAAAAAGTTTGAAGAATCGAATGATGTGCTTTTTGATATCATAAATGGCTATAGACGATCCGAAAAAAATTTCTAAAATGATGATGCCAAATTGCTCTTGGGACTGAAAGGGTTAAATTAAATAATGTCATAGAAAAATAACGGAATATTGAATGCTGAATATACACAGAATTGAAATTAAAGCAAACATTTCTAAAAGAACTAAAACAGCCTATTTTCCTGTTACTTAAATACTCACAAATTCTTATCGCAAAACAAATAGGTGTGTAACAATATCTATTACTTAGAAACCCTTCTACAAATGATTTATAAACATTAGAAAAAATATTGCCAAAGACATAATCCAATTAAAAAGATAAAATCAACAGTTTTCATTAAATATCTTGAGCAAATTTTATTAATATTGCTTCCTTTTACCAATTTTGCGCTAAAATCCCATGCAAGATCTATAATATATACTGGGTGGACTGCTTAATATTAAGAAAACAAGACCAATAAGGGTTTCCAGGAGGTTGCAAATATTTGGCTTCTTCGACAACTTTAGCTCCTTTTTACTTTATTTTCGAACTTAATCGCCATAATTTACCGAAAAAGCTCGAAATGTGTCGTTAAATCACGTGTAACTTTTTGCTCCGGCGCCATCTTACGGGAGACAAAATCGGTCTCACTTTCCGAGATCCACCACCATTTGGAAACAGTCCATCCAGAATATATTATAGATCGTGGCTGGCACGGTGTCCAAATATGTCTTCCATTACATTGATGCCTGGAAAAAGATGTGTTGACGTCCGATGCGTCTCACGTCCTGTCGGTCACGTCTTCGACAAGGTGGATATGGCAAATAAATCGGGAGTCGTCCCTGAATCAGACACAAAATGGCCTATGTCACTTTTTTCAACATTACGATATAAGCTACTTGGTGACACTAGTTAAGAACCTTTGTTAAAGTCCCACTAAATTAAGTATTTTGGCATGTATAGTTAAAGCGTATTAATCCAAATACGCATAATCCGAATTATTGTTAGTTTGACTTAAATTTAGTTTCTTTAAGTACAAATAGTATAGTATTAGTCTTAATTACAAATAATATATTATACTAAGATTATAGTAGAATTAGGCTTGGCGAGATTATTCTGTCGGTCCCTTTGGTTTCAAGTTAACAAGGTTTTACTTAGAATATTGATGTCTTTAATAATTTAAAAACAAGTAGGTTTGTAACAGAATCTGTCACTTAACCCGCTTCCACACAACAGTTGTGTTTAACAGGTAAAAAGGCGCCAAACACAGCATTAATTCTATATTAAACATTTACATGCTAAATTTGGCTAGTTTATTCATTTATTTTATTTCGAAAATTCAATAATTATTACTTATCGTTTGCGAAAATTAATTTATATTTCAAAGAATAAGTATGTAATATTCCTCGTTTTAAAATAGAATGAAAATATTTCATATCAACATACAAAGAATTCTGTAGTGAAATATATTTGACGTCATTTCAAACTGATCGATGTCTCAAAAATAAATTTATTTTAATTTATTGTCTAAAAGAATTAAAGTTTCTCGAGCGATTGTTGCGAATGGCAATGGTGATTTAACTCCAATAAAAATGGCTTCCTATGCATTTTACATGAGCATCAAATTTTGCAGTTTTTTTTAAATTAAAGTACTTCAAATTCGAATTCTTTTCTGAAATTTTCAATGTCTTCTAATTTCGATGCGCTCAATTTTTTGACGTATCACACTTGTCCGTAGCATTTGTAGTTTGGTATATGAAAGTGGGTGACGGACGGACGGACAGACAGACGGATGGACTGAACGATTATAATACCTTCCACTTTTTACGCTATAAACGTAGTGTGGAAGCTAAAATGACATTTTTAGACTGAATAAAAGCTCATTTCTGCGGAATATTACCAAAAATACTGGTAACAGATTTGACGAAGCATTCTGGTGTCTCGTTGACACTAGAACATCTGTATACCAAACACATAAAGGATCAATTAAACAAATCAATCGCGTTTTTGAAAAAACTCAGTTAGAAAAAAGTGGATATTCTATAAGCAGTACACTCAAACTGTTCGTATACCGACTTAAATTAAAGGTTAGTGGAAGACGTCTAAGTGACATAAAAGGGGAAACGAGAATGAAATTCAAGTCTTCGTTTGCACTCGGATGTTGAAACGGAACTAATAAGCGTAAAAAATAACTTTTAAATTTTATGAAAAGGGACTTGTTATCGCTAAGGAAGTTATAATATATTCATTGACACAAAAATATCAATTTTTTCAAAAATGTCACTTAGCACCTTCTTCCACTAAGCTCTTCAATTCAGTTGGATGTGGGATGCTTCACCTTCGCATTGAAGCTACACGAGGGCTGTCTCAAATTCAGTCCAGTAAGTTTTACATCTCTCCGAGAAAACTAATCGTTAGAAAATACTCTTTTAGAATCTTTAGTTGGTTGATGTTTAGGGCGTCTTTAAAATGCTATTTTCGCATTTTTAACCTGTTTCTTTAATAGGGACTCTTTAACGTCCTTTCAACGATTTTTCTTTTTGTGTTACCTTAAAGTAAAAACACCTTGAAGATAATTTTGTACTTCTCGTATCAGGTTGAGTTGAATTATCGTCTCACTAGAGCTACACGAGAGCTATAGGCGGCGGACGTCGTAATTTAAAACTACAGTCAAGTAACGAGCCGACGCCTGAGCAGGCACCCAACATAACTTTTAGGAGTGACATCGTACACAGCTTTTTAGCATATTAACGTTCACTTCTTTACACGTATTAATAAGACTCTTTAGCTGTACAGGCCTTAAATAGGTGGACAGTTATTTTTGTTTAGTTTAGTTTGAATATCTTCGCACTAGAGCTACACGAGGGCTATTGGCGACGGGCGTCGTAATTTAGAACCACAGTCAAGTGACGGCAGTTATTTGGAAATGCCCGGGACCGAACCTAATACCCCATATCAGGCAAACATATAAGTTTGTCTTGCAAACAAACATTTTTTTTTTCATTTCCTGATACGATAGTTTTTGGGGCTTTTCCATAAGCTACTTCCATGCAAAATTAACCTTTCTGTAGCATACAGTCCCTGGACAAATTATTAGACGCACTGTATTTTTTTAGTAATGATGAAAACATACCAAAGAATGCCATATCATTAAAAAAGATCTTGATATATGTATTAAGTATAGCAGGTAGTATTTTCTATTCAATAGCTTAAGTTTAGGAACACAAATGTCCTTCTAAAGGTATTTTGTTCATCATTGATTGATACATGAAATCTCGCAGTGTGTCTAATAATTTGTTCAGGGACTGTAAATCACGGGTGTAAAAAGTGATCATAACTACAACTTTTAAACGTGACTTAACCAAATAATGTAACGTGCTTTATTTCATTTGATTTATTTTTTCAAATTTAAAAATCTTGAGGATCCTCTTAAATTGTGATTTACACTACAGTGTCACAGAATCCCATGCATTCTTTTGGACTTGAACCCCTTTGGTACGGAAGCATTGTCTTCATACCAGGATGCAGGAGTGAGGATATCATCCCCCTTCCCTAACTAGGCCTGTTTGTCCGCCTTTTAGCGGGAGAAGAGGAGAAATGGATTGGATAAAAGGACTGGGCCGAGTTCGAAATTATTATTTATTTTCTTTTGGGTGGCAACATTGTGACACACTCTCGGAAATAGATTCTCAAATTTCCCGAAAAATATGTTCTTCGCTTTTGGTACGGTTTCCTAGAATATGAGATACTTCTCTTTTTTTTAAAAAAAATACATAAGTGGAAGAGTAGCAATAGGAATATTGATGACTCTCCACTAGGGAACTGGTTCAGTGTCTCCACCTATATTAATGTAGAATAATTAACTTATGGCGGCCCAGTGGCTTAATGGTAGTGTTTCGCATTGCCCTGCCACAGGCCCGAGGATCGAATCACGGATTGGGCGTGGTTGACACATCCCATAAGTGTGTCAATAAAATGAGGCTCAAGCATACTTGGGAACTAAATATTGGGGGTTCCGCTTGAGGAAAGTTGGTAAAAAAAACTCATATTGTACCCTAATAACAATTAACGAATGCCTAATTTCCATAAACGTTACCATATTACATACATTTATACAGGAAAATGCAACAAAGCATAATAACTAATATTTATTTTTCTTCTATGTTTAACGAAACGTTATCATCTGACCCCAATATAAATATTTGTTTTTTGTTTAGTTTGAATTATCGTCGCACTAGAGCTACACGAGGGTATAAATATTTGGAGAACTATGCTGCTTCTACCATTGGTGCTATTGTGTAGCATTACGGCCACAGTTTTCGATTTATGATGAAAAACTATTTATGATGAAAAACGATTTATGAGGAAAAACGATTTATGATTTTATCTTTTTTAACAATACGAATTCCAAGGTCAAATTTCTCAATTTTTGACACACAGTTTAGTTAAGCCCAAAGCATACTAAAAACCGCAACTAGCATTTATTTTAGGTCGACCTATACATGACGCTTGTAAAAAAATTAAAAGAAATATGTAGAGTACAATAAAAGCAACTGGTATTATTTTAGACCAAAAAGTATTGAATATTTTAAAGCAGCTTCAACGCCCGTGTGGTGAAAGGTATCACTATATTTTAGGTACCAGGTTGAATAATTTTTTAAAATTCGAAACTAAAACCTGAAAAATAAATCCCCCGCACAACTTGGTTAATTTTTCTGATTTCAAAAGTACAAGGATACCTTTAAAGAGTACATCAACGCATTAGTTATAAACTAGCAGATGAATACCCGTTCTTCGCACGGACTAAAAAAATATCCAAATGATCCAAGTATGTGTACCATATAACCTGTTATAGGATCATAAGCTTATGTTATTGTTCCCGCTCTTTATAAAGTATAAAATTCCGTTTCATTGCCTTAAAATTTCAAAATGAAAAATACGCTATAAAATGCACTCATAAATGTCATCACAATTCCCTCATAAATACATATACCTTTTAGCTCATTTGGCGCATTTTTGGAAATAATTTAGCGAGAAAATAGATATAGCTACAAACACACCCATTAACAGCTCTAGCGCAATGACCTTTGAACAACCAACCAGCTTATAAATTATTTATGAAAAACATTTTGCTCATTTGCCGCGTTTTAGTTAATAATTTGGCGAGTTTGGCAACGTATTTGGCGAAAAAATAAAGACATAAAACCCTATTATGCAGCTCTGGTATGATGGCCTTTATCAACCATCATATTTAATTAATAGCTTAACTATGCATTTATTACTTAAATACGCTAACATGCAGTCAACAGAACCATCAATGAAAAAATCATCAAATAAACCCACTATAAAATCCTCGAATGGAGACTGAACGGAATTACGTCACTTGAAACATATCAATTATTTTTCAAATATTGAATTTATATTCTGAAGGTAATGGCAACAGAATAAAATAAACATTTTCAATTTTAATTATTTTCGTTAAAAGTTTTATTTAATTTTTTCAGCAGATGGCATCAGGAAAGTAAAAAAATGATCGGATTTGAGCCAAAGTGGTGTAGTTTTTTCAAAGAATTCGAATTTTCTCTAAAAATAGAACCTTTTGAAACCTGAAAGTTCAAAATCATAATCTAAGTATAAACTACGCATTTGTGCCAAGTTACGAGTCAAACAAATGTCTATTTTAAGAGTCTATATGGAACATACAAACAAACAAATAAACTAACACAACTTCAATTTTATTATTATAGATTAAAATTTAAGCGGACGTCTATTAAATTATTTACAAGGCTTTCATTTCATGTCACCCAAGGCATTAGCCCGTTGTCTTGGACATATAATCCTTTCAAATACCTTTAAATTTCCAAGGAAGTAACTAATAACTAATGGATGAGTAATCCAAGTGAATGATGCCTTTAATTAGAGACTGCATTGGTGAATAAACACCCAGTAAATAATTAAATACAGAGTATAAACTGAATATTTTAGAAATTTAATATTTAATTATATTATATGTATAAGAAATAGGTCGAAATTGGATAAGAATACTATTGATACAATGGAATTTTAAGTAGTTAAAGTCAATAGAATAGTTTAGTAATGAAGTAATAAGAAAAATTGAATATAAAAATTAACAAAGAAATGGTATGATTATGATCCGACTGAATTTAGAACTAATGTTTATTCCATCATACAATATGACATCATCATACAATAGACAATTTATGCTGTCCTTACCACCGAAACGCTATATCTGATTGTTACGTTTTCTTAATTCATTGTTATAATACTACACTACACTACTTTATTCATTGCTGCATTGCTCTTAAAAATAAATAAAAAATGCTATGCAAATATTGATATTATTTTCACTATTATTCTAGCCCGTGGTTATTTTAGTTTTACTTAAAAAGAATTTTAAATAGAAGTCGTTAATTATAAATATTTCAATCTTTTACCAATATAATCTCAAAATTAAGGAATTTTTTCTGAATTTCAGAATCTCAAATAATTTTCTATCAGCACTATTTTCAGTTCGTAATATAACCAGTTTATTTCCCGTTATTAATGATTATTTTAATCAACACAGAATTTTGCATACTTAACCGCAAACTTATGAATAAATTTATCAATTACCTAAATAAGTAAGCAATAATAATATCCACATTTCAGTGAATACAAAGTTAACTCCGTGAGTTTTCTGGGTGGTATTAATTGTTTACGCCAAAATGGAAGAACTTAAATTTTTTTACAACATCAGTTAAGTAATGAAGGTTGAAATATAAAGATATAATATAATTTTTATTAAAGTTTAACTCTTTGCCAAGAGGGACTGTCAGTCCCATAGAGCTAATGCATCAGTTTTGAAATCACAACTTTTGCAAAAGAATTCGTATGCCATTTTATCCCATTTTCATCAGGTATGGGAATCATCATAACATCAATTTAAAACAGAATTGAAAAGAAAATAACATCTGGTTATTTAATTATTAATTGATAAAGTTTTAAAATAGTGTCGCCATCTGCTGGGCATTCGGAGCATTTTAAAACTTCAAATATATATAATTAAATAACTAGATAACATTTTTCGTTTCAAATTTGTTTCCTTTCGATGTTATGTTGATTCCCATACCTGGGGAAAAAGGGATACCATGACAAAGCAATACTTCTGCGGAAGTTGTGATTCTAAAACTAATGCATTAGCTCTATGAGACTGACAATGGACAATTACAGCGTTTTCCACAAACATATTTATTCGATTAAGCCTAATAAAAAACCTCTAAAACTCAAGTATTTCTGGTTTTAAAGATGTATTTATTTTAAAATTCATTTTTAAAGTTAATGATACGTCACTCCTGTTAAACCTCTCTGAGCATAACAGATGACGTCACGGTTGGCTTTTTTTTTGTTCTTGGCGTGTTATTTCGTATCACGTTTCACTGTATCGCTTTTGAAACTGTGAAACGTGCTTTCATCCTTATCAAACTCTTAAATAGTTATGCTATTTTACAAAAACATGTCATGTTCATTCCAGTTAATTTCTTCAAACGTTGAACGATTTCACTCGTCTATTCCGATCAGATTCAACAGTCAATAGTTCTGCATTAGCTCATACGCGCTCTATTGTGTGTATTTTAACTAACAACCAAACTTGGAACAAGCTGTGTAAATTCCTTGATATGAACTGGTTACAAATAATATTGTCTTCTTTTAATGCGGTTTCGCAGAAATTGTAAGGTTTACTATTTTATAAAGTGTATTACAGCATAGATCGAAACATCGCCAAAAACATAACAGTTGACGTCAGAGGAGCTGTCTTCAGTGACGTACATTTTTGGCAAATTTCAAATGCATTTTTTGTTGAAATTAATAATATTTTTGAATATTTAACCTTACATTCGGAATCTGCAGCTTCTAATGTACCAGAAAAACACATATATTATGAATTTTGGGTTTCATGCAACTTGTCCATTCCTCCATCTTTCAGCTATACATAAAGCTAACGCAGGTAGCTGAGTAGCTGGTTCCTAGATTAAGATAGACGTATACATTTGAACTTTATGTTTAAAAAAATAATTTGATTTTTTTTTGTTTTGATGATACTCTTTTAGTAGAATATTAAGGATTTAAAAACAAAAATTAAACAATATATTTTTATTTACAGACAATTTTTTGTGTGCCTAAATATGATGTTTAAGTAAAACACGATAACTTTTTAAAGGTTCATTCGGGCCCATTAAGGAAACAATCGATGACTTTACTTGGCCAACTGGTATTAGCATAAGTTTTTGGTTTAGTTTAGTTTGAATTAACGTCGCACTAGAGCTACACGAGGGCTATTTACGACGGGCGTCGTATTTTAGAACCACAGTCAAGTGACGAGCCGACACCTGAGTAGGCACCCAACGCAACCGTTAAGGGCGACATCGCACGCAGCGTTAGGACTTTGAAGGATATTTTACGTGCATTCCCACCACACAGGGCATTATTCGTCGGACATTTTTGGCTGCACGGGCCGTTTATAGGTCGGCAGTTATTTTGGCGATGCCCGGACCCGAACCTGGTACCTTCCGCATGCTAGGCGAATGCCTAACCGACTGGGCTCCCCAGCCCCCATAAGTTTTCGGATTAGGCATCATCTCAGGCACCTAACTCAATGCCACCAGTTCTATCTTCATTTCCTCCTAGTTGATTGATTGAGAAAATAAACAAAACGCTTTAAGTGAAACCTTGAATAACCTTCCACAGCCAAAGCCCCCTATTCTAATTCTTCATCTAGAATCCCCTGTTTCTCAGGAGTTCGGTTAGAACCAATCTCCTAGAGAACGAGTGATGGAGGGACTCGCAACTTGTTGACAAGTCATTTGTTATCCACTCTCACCTTGTTTATTTGGAAAAGTTTTAAATGGCTTTAAGGGGGATGTCCTGTAAACCTAATGCGTTTTTCTTATACGGAATTACTGTCAAATTAACGATTTGCAATTGAATTATTATTTACAAACTTAATTTTAAAAAAAAAGAAATCAAGGTTGTAAAGTATATATTCAATCTTTATATAATTACAATAAATGATGACGACGATCTACAATAAATTACGAATCTCAAAAAAAAGACATCCTTAAAGAAATCCCTCTCATTTACCATAACATAGTGACGGTAAAAGTGATGCCATCACATAGTGACGGTAAAAGTGATGCCATCACATAGTGACGGTAAAAGTGATGCCATCACGTAGTGACGGTAAAAGTGATGCCATCACATAGTGACGGTAAAAGTGATGCCACCACATAGTGACGGTAAAAGTGATGCCACCACATAGTGACGGTAAAAGTGATGCCATCACATAGTGACGGTAAAAGTGATGCCATCACAATGTGATGTGAATTTACGTATGATGTTAATTTATTGTATAGTAACAGCGAAAACGTTTGCTTCACTGGCAGTGATAAAATTCACCCATATTCTCTGTTAAAATTTTATTGGGGTAAGTTGCTTATGTGACTCTGTACGTCAACAAAATATCAATTTACTGTAAAATAAACATTACAACATAGTGATGTGGGGCAATAGTGAGCCTAGTGGTCAGCGTCTCGGTCTCGGGATCGGAAGGTCCTGCGATCGAGTCCCGGTACCACTGAAGACCTACCGAGTATATGCGGAGTACGTGCTCGTTAAATCTGTTGGGTCCGAAAGTCCTCTAAGTTCCCATACCAAATCAATACCTCTGGGGGTGACAAGCCAATTCTGGGAATCCTCTAGTTGGCCTCTGTCTCTAAAAATTAGATGGATCCACTTATGTGTGTTGTCTGTTGTGTCTGTCTTACTTGACGATGGTTTATAAGCGGGTCGCTGACCAAGCACACAAACCTGAATATATATGTCTACCAACCAACCAGTGATGTAAAAAATAACCGCAGAATGTGCTGTTTGGGTTACGTCGAAATTATCGTCGCACTAGAGCTACGTGAAGGGCCATCTATTGGCGACTGATGCAATATTGCTGAAATTTTTTACAGTGCTTATGAGAGTAATGTTCCAGGTAAAATTGGTTAAATAGCGTACTGTGAAACGATACGATAGAAACTTGAACAAAATACACAAAATGGGCTGAAATCATGAGTACGAGTACTTTTAAGGCTCTGTTCCACGGTCCGTGTCCACGGTGACACAGACAGCTTTAAAGACTACTGAATTGGTTGGCTGATTTACTCCTCAAATTAATCTGTCGGTCATAGTAAAAGCTGTCGGTGTGGCCAGTCTGACGGGGGAAGAGACTACGTGTTTTGGCAATAGAGTTAAAAAGAAGATGCTTAGCTCAAGATAGTCTCCAAGTAACCCTAGTAAGCCTAAACAAACCACTCAGTTAACGTTAGTTCTATGTAAAACGCATCAATTTATTCTTTAAGGGTCTTGTATGGTAACAGATCTCTATACAATTCCAATGGGGAAACTTTTGACCCTGTTTTTTTATATAAAGTATACGACATGTACTCACGAAAACTAACCTAAAAATACAAAAGAAAGTTATTTTGCCCTTGAATAATTCCCCTAATAATGAAGTTTAAAGGTAATAATTAGTTATAATTAAAACAACATTTTCGTAATTATTCACAAACTACAGATGGCAGCACTAACGGCAGGTAAATATCTAAACAAAAAATTTAGTTTTAATTATAACTAATTAATATCTTTAAAATTATGCTTATTAATTATTTTAAATGGCAAAATAATTTACTTCTGTATTTTTTTTGGGTAAGTTTTCGTGAGTACATGTCGTATACTTTATTTAAAAACAGGGCCAAAAGTTTCCCCATGGGAATTGTATAGAGATCTGTCACCATGCGAGACCCTTAAAAGGTGTTGATTTAAAAAACCGCCTGTTTGTGCAAATGTAGACTGTTCCTATACACGGGGATTATTTGTCGGATTTTTGGCTGCACAGACCGTTTATAGATCGGGGAATTATTTTTGGAAATGCTTGGGCCCCAAACTGGGACCTTTGGCTTGCAAGGCAAGTGCTTTACCAACTGGGCTCTCCAGTCCGCACAAAAAAAAGAAAGAGAAAAAATGATATAAAATGAAATATGTGTTCTACAAAAAAAACTCTTTTTATCTCTTACTACACACTGCATTTTACTTTAGTCTAGCATTTTCATTCATTTATTTCCCATTCATTTTAGAAAAGTCTAGTCTAGTAGAATTTAAATAAAAACGCCGAATCTGCATGTTTTGAAAGCACATTCATTGGGACTCCCTTATTCAGGATTCATTTGAAAACAAAAGACTTCTTTTGATTTCTAATGCATTTTATTTCCGTGTTTCAAGAAGAAAATCGTTTTTCATTCAACTTCAGTTGAAAGGGGTTCTCTAGCTAAAACCGAAATAGGGTATAATGTGCTTTTTAATTGTAGAATAAGTACAAGTAAGATGAATAAAATTTATTTTTTATTGAAGTTGTAATTAAACAGTGGTGATGGAAGGGTTTTGTATAGAAGAACATTTATATGCTTATAATTTGTAAACTTAACCTGGATAATGCCAAACGTTGGTATAGAGAAACTAGTATATCTATTTTAACACATAAGCCAGTTTTTTTTTGTCGTGTCCATGAGAGTCGAACTCTATATGTGTCCGTGAATTTTGATAATTTCTTCTACGACTTGCTTGATGTTGCCTCCATACGGATCTAGCATAGTCGACAGTACTCCAATCTTTCTCAGGCTGGCGCTCATAGCCGGACACTCATAGATGTGAGTAGGCGTAAGCTGTGTATCAGGACAATGTTCACAGCTTCTATAGATCTTCTTGCCATCTCCATCTATCTTCATACCCCTGTGGTGTCCGGTTCTCAGCATAAGCCAGTTAAGCTAATGATAACAAATAGTTTTACTTATTACAACCTCTTAACAACGCTGGTAATACGTAACTGTACAAAGCCCTGGTTTGTAAGAACATAAAATCGAACGCTGAGCTGTGCGTCCGAATTTCCCGGTTTCTTATTGGCCCTAGTTGTCACATGGCCACGACACCAAAAATAAAGCTGACCTCAGCGTTCGTAAATCTCGAGGTTTGATTAGAGCGTCCAAGACATGCGAAATGACCAATGTTTCTACCTATTCGAAAGAGATAACAGTGGCCTTTGCTCACTACGCATGCGTTAGATGCGGACGCATTGCTTGACGTGAATTCTAACAAACCACCCAAGCGAAGATAAAGCCCTGGTTTGTAAGGATTGAAAACGCACGTCAAAGCGTTAAAACACGCCCTGCTCATCGATATCAGCGTTTTATCTTCGCTTGGGTGGTTTGTTAGAATTCACGTCTAGCGATGCGTCCGCATCTCACGCATGCGTAGTGAGCGAAGGCCACCGTTATCTCATTCGAATAGGTAGAAACATCGGCCATTTCGTACGTTTTGGACGCTCTAATCAAACCACGACTGATTCGAGATTTTCGAACGCTGAGATCAACGTTATTTTTGGTGCCGCGGTCACGTGACAACTAGGACCAATAAGAAAACGGAAAATTCGGACGCACTGCTCAGCGTCCGATTTTATGTTCTTACAAACCAGGGCTTAAGACGCTGATATCGAGGAGCAAAGCGTTTTTTCACGTCTTGACGTGCGTTTTCAGTCCTTACAAACCATGGCTTTAACAGATGTTGTGTTCTGAATTCTTGACGCCGGGTAAGATGTCGCAATTGATAAGATGAATGCTTGCTGAAGTGAGGAGCAAGCATTCAAAATCCAATATCTCTAACTTTGACTTGAGCTACTTTTACACTTAAACATCAACGCACATAATGTGTTAACGTCGCTAAGCATATAAACAAAAGTGGCTTAAGTGAAAGTTGGAAATTTGAATGTCTGCTTCTCAAGTATTGGTCTCATCACTTAACCATGGTTTAAGTATTTCGAGGCCCGTCGATGGGTCCGATGTTAATTCAAACTAACCAAACGTTTCTGTAGATACGATTCGTCCAATAGGATTGTTTCACGTCGTTGGTGGCAACGGCTCCAATGGTTTGTTTTCATTTGTTGTCTGGAATTAATCTTGTTTTGGCATTCGAAAATGAGTTTTTTTTAAAGAATATTTCACTTATTAAAATTTTTTAATGTCATGTCCTTGCTATGTTGTTGGTTTTTCAAAACATTTGTTAAAGAAAGCTTGCTTAAAAAGAAAAGTTTCTTTTCATCTATAATGGTCATTTTGAGAGTAAAACCGAAGCAGCCATCGAAATCGCTGTACGGAGAAAAATGAAAAAACAAGGCCGTTACATCATCTGAAACATTCCCATTCCAGAACCGTGTACATGCGTATTGGGAATTATACATTTATCGTGGACTCTTGTATAATGTAGAACAACTATTGTTGGAGTTATGACTCTTTATTTATTTACAACCTATTCGACATATCCAACACTATCTCGAAAGGAGGGATAGAAGTTGCATTATGCAACAGGAACATTGCATAATCAATTAAGAGGGATGGTCAGTCCCATAGAGCTGATGCATTAGTTTCGAAATCACAACTTTTGCAAAAGAATTGCTTTGCCACGTTATCCCCTTTTCACCAGGTATGGGAATCATCATAACATCCATTTAAAACAAAATTGAAAATAAAATAAAATCCAGTTGTTTAATTATTAATTGATAAAGTTTTAAAATGGTGTCGCCATCTGCTGGGCATTTGGGGCATTTTAAAACTTCAAAAATATATAATTAAATAACGAGATACCTTTTTCGTTTCAAATTTGTTTCATTTCAATGTTATGTTGATTCCCATACCTGGGGAAAAGGGCTAACATGGCAAAGGAAAACTTCTGTGGAGTGTGATTCAAAAGTATGCATTTGCTCTATGGGACTGACAATCCCTCTCCTATTTTAGATGTACGACGCTCGTCAAGGCTGTTTAGAGTTACATAGAACTGCATTACTTTTTTTTAAATCACAGTACTTACGGAAGTATATAGTTTTATATTTATAGCATTTTGTCACAAACTATTGAAATAGTTATGAAAACTTAACAAAACAAATTGAAAGGGAAAATACTGCCTGTTTTTTTTACCATTTCATTTTTAAAGCTTTAAAATAGTCATAATTATTGCACATAGAAGGGGTTATTTATGTAAGTCTCTTAAGTTCTACATTGGTACCATCTATCGAATAAAACTATAAAAATAAAACAATAGAATTATTTTTATTATTGTTTTATTGTAATCAATGAGAAATATCTTTTATCATAGTTGTTGGCAATTTTAAGTTCCATTTGCTAAATTTTAATTTTAAAATATTTTTATTCTCGCCTTTTAAATCTTTAAATGTGGCTGATTAAATGTAACTGATTGAAATGAAACAGCCTTCTATAACTTCAACTTACTCTTTTAAATTAATTTCAATTAATTAAACCTTTTATCTATAATAGAAAAATCTTACCAATTTAGATTAGTTGGTGAATTAAAAATGATCGAAGGTGTTTTAATTTATTAACATATTTGATTTAAAATATATAAAAACAGCTTCGGTTTGGTCTGTTTGAAAACAGTCACGTTGTTCTTTCCCATTTATTGGCTAAATGCGAAAACCCACATTCATAATGTTTCGTCAATGTTCATTTTTCTTGATCTTTTGTCGATGTTTCACAGCAAATCCATTTTGTAGAGAATTAATAAAAGTAGAGAAATATAGTACTGAAATATAGATGTGTGTTCACATATTCAATTTTCCCCATGTTATTTGAAATTTATAAATATTTTTGAGTGAATACGTTGTTGATTTCATTAAACCGCTTCGCTTAAACACTGTAGGCTTTTGGCTTCAGATACAAAGAGTTCTATGGTAGGGTAGAGGAACGACTCGTACTGAGCTGCCATCTGCAGCCATGGCTCACTACGGAGCCCGAATAGAGTGGCAAAAGTGCTAGTTAATTTATAATTTTGATACTGAGAAAGGAAGTACACCCAGGGCATAGGCGTGAATCGAACCCGCACCCGTTACAGCTCGCGGACTGCTAGCGTTATGGCCTGAGATTAAAACCACTCGGCCATCGGGCAACACATGCCACCCTATATTGTCTCCGTGTTGGTCCATCTTGCTGTTGAAAGGTTCAGTCTCTACCCTACTATAGAACTCTTTGTTCAGATATTCATGTTGGACCTTTGACTAATGATGGGCATCGATTGTTTGGTGTGTGGCAAAGATCGTTAATTTCAAATTTGTTCGACACGTACGCTGATTTACCCTTTTGTCAAATGCAGTTGCTTCCAAAATCGGGATTTCGTTTTAAACACACTATAGTTAAACTCATAGTTTCCTTGCACAGAAGCCACGACCATGGGCGGTGCCATGAAACGCGCGTAGCAATCAGATGAAGAGGAAATTTCAGCCGTTTTATTTTGTCTTCATCTGATTGCTCGGCGCGTTTTATAGCTCCGCCCGTGGTCGTGGCTTCTGTGCAAGGAAACTATAGCCAAATTAGGAGAATTAGTAAATGTATTCAAGAAACTCGAATTTATATCTCTCTAATGGCAATCATAACTCAGCCATAGCTGGAGTTCGCTCGTCCCTATGCCGGTCCTAAGCCGGATAAATGAGGAAGGTTGAGCGAGGGGCTAATCCCCCCTCCTCGTAAAAAAACCCTCGATTACAGAAACCCAATACCTAGAAAATGCATTACTCATGGCCGATTGTGCGGAGACTTGTGAAATTCCGGAAGAAGACTACCTTGCCTGGTCATCTGAGAATTGCACGTTTATGATGCGTCAGGGGGAAAGCCCTAGGGAGCCCCTGAGGCGAATGGAGTCGATGCCTAAGCCAAAAGAACTGTTGAAAGTGGAAACATGGAATGTGAGAACATTGTACCAAACTGGAAAAGCAAGGCAAGTGACAAATGAAATGGATAATTACCAGTTGGACATACTTGGAGTTAGCGAGGCCAGATGGACTGGTTTCGGAAATGTTAGAACTGCAGACGATAAGACAAATATATTTCTGGAAGTGAAGAAAGGCATGAGCGAGGAGTAGCCCTTGTTCCAAATAAGAAGGCAAGGGACAGTTTGATTGGATGGGAGCCGGTGAGCGAAAGAATAATTAAAGCGAGATTTTTCTCGAGATTTGTCAAAATGACAATTATTCAGGTCTACGCTCCAACCAACGATGCAGAAGAGGAAGACAAAGAACGCTTCTACGATCAATTGCAGAAAACACTAGATGAAGTGGAAAAGCACGATCTTAAGATTGTAATGAGAGATCTTAATGCTAAAGTTGGAAAAAGATCATGCGATGGTGAAAGATCAATGGGAAACGAAGCTCCAGGGCGAAGAAATGAGAATGGAGAAAAGTTTGTTACCTTTTGTGAATTAAATGGTTTGGTGATTGGTGGAACTAAATTTAAACACAAGGAAATTCATAAGTACACCTGGAAATCACCAGATGGCAAAACCAGGAACCAAATCGATCATATTGCTATCAATGGAAAATTTGTGGGATCTATGAGAGATGTAATTGTAAGAAGAGGTGCAGATGTTGGAAGTGACCACTACTTGGTAGTTATGCATCTAAAGCTGAAATTACTAAAGCGACGCAAAAATAAAAATAGAAGACCAATTGGGTTTGACACTGCAAAACTCCGAGACAAAACTATCAAAGATAAATTTAAACTTGAATTAAAAAACAGGTTTGATACACTTGATAATGAAATAGATAATGACACCCATGATGAAAATGATGTTGAACATCATTGGCAAAGAATTTGTATGGCTTTTACAGAAGTTGCTGAAAAAACTATCGGGAAAAAAGTTAAAAAGGCAAATAAAGAATGGATTACTGGCGAGACCTGGAAATTAATAGAAGAGAGAAGAAAAATTAAGCATACACTGGACAGTACCAAATCAGAAAGACTAGTTCAACTAAACAAGGAAAAGTACAGAGAGGTTGATAAGAAGGTAAAAAGAAGTACAAGAAAGGATAAGAGAAGTTTTTATGAAAATCTTGCTGACGAAGCACAGAAAGCCGCTGAGAAAGGCGAGATAAGAAATGTCTACCAGGCAATAAAGCAAATAAGTGGAAGTGCAAGGAAACAAATACTTAACATAAAAAACAAGCATGGTAAGCAATAGGTGGAGGGAGCATTTTAGAGAGACGCTAAATGTAAACCAACAAGATCAGGCAATACATCAGGTAGCAACTATTAACATGACAGCTAACATTTCCATTGAAACAGCTGAAATTTCGTTGAACGAGATTAAAAGTGCCTTGAAGGTACTAAAAAATGGAAAAGCTTGTGGAAGCGATCAAATCGCAGCGGAGATGTTAAAGGTAGATGTTGATGGATCAGCTAGACGGCTACTACCACTATTTAATTTGATCTGGAAAAAAGAAAGAGTGCCAGACAATTGGAGGGAATCAATAATTGTGAAAATTCCTAAAAAGGGAGATCTCTCTGTCTGTGACAACTACATAGGAATTAGCCTAATGTCGATCCCTGCAAAAGTTTTCGGAAGAGTCATAATTAATAGGTTAAAAAACGACATCGACAGTGCCCTGCGTGAGGAACAGGCAGGTTTTAGAAGAGGAGCAGGAACGACTCAACAAATATTTACTCTAAAAAATATAATTGAACAAAGCTATGAATTCAACACAGCTTTGTACATGAACTTCATCGATTTCCAAAAAGCATTCGACTCGGTAAATAGAGAGATGTTGTGGAAAATTTTAGAACTATACAGAATTCCTATGAAGTATATAAACATTATCAAAGAACTATAGAGAGACTCAAATTGTTGCGTAGAAGTAAATGGAAACTTAACAGAACCGTTTAACATTGAAACTGGCGTAAAACAAGGATGCGTCATGTCAGGCTTACTGTTTATAATCATAATAGACTGGATTATGAGAAATACAATTAAAGATGCAAAGAGAGGAATAAGGTGGAACTTCACCACAGCTTTGGAGGACCTTGACTTTGCTGATGATATTGTGTTATTTGCTAGCAAATTTGATGATTTACAATGCAAAACAAAAGTTTTTGAAAAATATGCAGAAATGGTTGGATTGAAAATAAACAAGAACAAAACGAAAACAATGAGAATAAATGCAAAATCAGAACGTTTGGTTGAAATAGAAAACGGTCAAATTGAAGATGTTGAAAGGTTCACCTACCTTGGGACTTTGGTTGATGGGAAAGGAGGAACAGACGCTGAAATAAATTTAAGAATCGTAAAAGCACAAAACTGTTTTAAAAATCTAAATAGAGTATGGCAGTCAAGCAGTTTACTGTTTAAAACGAAAATCAATATATTTAATGCTATGGTCAAAAGTACTTCTATACGGAACAGAAACGTGGAAATTAACTAAGCAACAAGAGAAAAGGGTAAATAGCTGGCAAAATAAATGCCTTAGAAAATTTTTAAAAATTTATTGGCCACAAACCATATCAAATGCAGAACTATTAAAAAAAACACAACTAGAACCAATAACTAACAACATCAAAAGAAGAAGATGGAGGTGGATCGGACATGTGCTGCGAATGCCGCAAACAAAGATCCCACCAGTGGCATTACAATGGGCACCAGAGGGAAAAATAAAAAGAGGGAGACCCAAACTAACATGGAGAAGGATGGTGGAAGAAGAGAGGAATCAGGCGGGGTGGACGTCATGATCAGAAGCAAGAGCTACCGCAGCCGATCGGCGGAGTTGGCAAACTAGATGTCGGGCCTTATGTGCCACTTGGCACGAAGAGGATAAGTGGTAAGTAACGGCAATCATGATATACGTTTGTTTATTCGTCACTTTTTGTGGTTCAAAACGACGGGTCTTGTTATTAACAGTCCTGTCGCTCTAGCGTGACGTCAATTCAACCAAAATACTCTAATATGTGTTTGTTTTGTTTATTTTAGGATTTTAATAAGTTAAAAAATAACTCAATACTAAATCAAATAAATACAATTAGTTTTTTGTATTAAAATTATAAAATGAGTCAAAAGTCAAAATTAGCTTTTCGAAAAAATTTCGTATGCGCAAGATGTAGCTGTCGTAGAACTATGAATTATACTAAAAGTATTGTTGCAAAATGACACAACGATTTTCAAATTTGGGTACACGAGTCCAAAGAGTACTTGTAGGGCGTTATAACAAGATTGTCAAAAAAATCGTGCATACTAAAGGGTATCTGCAATAGAACACTTAAGATTTTAAAAGAAATTGCTGAAAAAACTAAAACATTCTTGTACAAATCTTTAACCGCATTCTAGCGTATCAAATATTTATAATACTGAGTGTTAATTGGAAATCGTGGGATGGTTCACTTTCCTAATTTAAATATGTATCTTTAAATATAGACAGTTAATAATTCTGTTTTGATTTCGTCTTAAATACCAGCTAAGGAAATATAAAAACTACCAACAATCCATCCAACTCCGTTTAAAAGTATTTCTTAATATTCACCTGTGCCATTGAACAACACTATACTACATGGGCAGGTAAACTGCAGGAACTAACACATTGACCTGGACCATTGTTGCAAGCACTGGATAGCTCTAATCTATAAAGAAGTATACTTCAAGACTGAATATTTCAGAGCAAAAATTGCGGCAAGGGGATGTGGAGCCCAGTTGGATAAGGCTTTAGCCTTGCATGCGAAAGGTCCCAGGTTCGGGCATCGCTATAATGACTGCCGACCTATAAACGGCCCGTGCCTCTAAAAATGTCCGACGAATAATACTCCGTTTAGAGAAAGTGCACGTTAAATATGCTCCAAAGTCCCAACGATGTCGCCCTTAACTGTTGCGTTAGGTGTCTACTCAGGTGTCGGCTCGTCACTTCACTGTGGTTCTAAATTACGAAGCCTTTCACCAATATAGCCCCCGTGTAGTTCCAATGCGACGATAATTCAAACTAACCTTTAAAACTAACAACAATCCATCCAACTCCGTATAAAAGTATTTCTTAATATAATCACCTGTGCCATTTGAACTACATTATTCAACTCCGTTCCTTGAAATGCCTCATTAGGTGCCGCCATATGCATCTTGCGAAGCAATTTATACCTTAATGCGTGCTGTCGTAGCGCAAGTGGTGACAGGCCGGTTGACGCAGCACTCTACTATGTCGTTCTCTTAATCGAATGCCCTCGGCCTACTGCCGTGGGTAGGATCTTTTAGAGTCTTCAAAATTAACATGACTTTAATAGTGCCGCACCAAACACACGTGCGGGTCCACGCTCATCAGACCAGGGTCGGGTGGGAAAGGTGTTGTTAAAACTAGTCAGTAGCAGTCTATGGTCAAAAGCCTACTTTAAGGGCCAAAACCCGTCAACCATCGGTGTATATCGGGGATCATAGATTGCAGTCACCTGTCGTGGGTAGGTAAACTGCAGTAGGTTGTCATATACTTTTGACCCTACCTACCAATTTTTTCCCCTTTCGGCCGTGTTCGTATAGTGGTCAGTAACTGCGCTGTGATAACAGTGTAATGGTTGTTTTATTTCGTGGTCGTGTTGCTGCTTTTATCCTCAACTCCGCTCGGAAAATATGGAGGCGTTATTTTGTGTGGATGTTGGGTGTTAGAGCTTATGTCTTGCCGAATAGTTCCGCCAGTGGTAATTGAAGGTTTCTAACTTGGAAGTGTTTTAACGTTAGCTTTGCTAGGGAAAGCTTTTTAATGTTCCTTTTTATAGTTGAATTTTAAGGCTGGTTTAATTAACGGATTGAGAGAAGTATATCAGCTCCCCAAACATAGCCGGCTTTGGTAGAGTACTGTCATCTTCATATTGTTAGCTTCGATGTTGCAAATTGGATCTAAGTGTACGTGTGTTCTGAACTCATGAATAAAGTGTTCTTGTAAATGGAAAACTTGTCCTTGCTGGTTCCTGATCAAGGTCTTAATCCCCCGAGTGTGATTGAGAGTGATTCCGCCATCCTTGGTTTGGGTGACGCCACAACAGACAGATTGTGCTCCACTATCACGAACGAGTCAACTACGCCACAACTAGACTAATGACTTAAACCATTGCTGTAATCACTCAAATAACTCTAACCTATACGAAAGTGTACTAAAGAACTGATTATTTCAGAGCAAAAACGGTCCAATTCATTGTTGCGGTTACTGCATTTTACCCGCCCACGGTAGTGTAGTCTACGTCAGGTGGCACTGGCACAAGCAGAAAATCGCCGGATTCTTACGGAACAGTTCTTTTATGTATCACAGTAATGAACTGGTCCTTATTTTTTCCGTTTTCAATTGGTTTTGAATGCTTGTTGTGTTGAATTATGTGAATATGTTTTCAAAATGTAAAAATAATGAAAAAACCAGGGGCTTGTAATGCTAAATCCATACATTAAATAAATCCATACATTTAAAGGTATATAATTTTATACCCTATAACCCTACACTGTAATTTCAATAACTTTAAAACCTAAAAATGTTCAATGACACCTACCATATGTACCTACTTAATTTTCTCAAAAACCCTATTATAACTTCCGAAAGGTATTTTAGAACCCGTGACAAACATTTCACCTTTCGTTCTAGCATGACGTCAATTTAACCTAATAAACCAATATAATGGTTTATTTTCAATAATTCTATTCACAGTAGCAATAAAATAAGTAGAGAGTTTTTGTGTGACGAAATTGAAATTTTTTTTAATCTGTAAACTGTAATAAAAAATTAATAATACTGTTTTTACTTCGTCATACATTCAACTAGGGCACTTTAAAACTACCAACAAGCTACCTAACTCCGTATAAAAGTATTTCTTAATATTCACCTGTGCCATTGAACAACCGTATCCAACTCTATTTCATCGAAATGCCTCATTAGGTGTCGCCATATGCATCTTGCTAAGCAATCTATTCCTTAATGCGTGCTGTCGTAGCGCAAGTGGCGACAGCCCGGTTGACGCAGCACTCTGTGCCGTTCTCTTAATCGAATGCCATTGGCCTGTAGTCTACGTCAGGTGGCATTGGCACAAGCAGAAAATCACCGAACGCTTACGGAAAAGTTCTTTTATGTAGGACATTAATGAACTGGCCCTTATTTTTCCCGTTTTCAATTGGTTCCGAATACCTGCTGTGTTTTATTAGAGGAATATGTTTGTATAGCAAATGTTTTTAAAATTTTAAAAAAGCTAAGGGTGTGTAACACTACACGGCTTTCAATTACCAATGAATACATTTAAAGGTAATAGGATATTTGACTAAAATTTTTTTATTGACTTAAAATAATCTTATGCCAAAAATATTAGATCCGTATTTTTTTCTTTTTTTCTCAAATACCCCATAAAACAGGAAAAAAATGAATTTTAAAATTATGACGAAAGGTTGGGGCTGTCACGTGGTATCTATGACGTCACTAGTAACTATAAACAAACTTTGAAACACCATTTTGAAATCTACTTTAAGCAAACTTGAACTTTCCGCTTCTGTAAAACCCTCTTCCATTATATATAATTCTTATTTTAATCGTAAATTAGATTAAATCCAGTTTAATTGTAAGCAAAAACGCATCACACCGGTTTGTTTATATATAATAGTGACGTCAGCCAAATCGACGTGTTTGTGACATGTAACGTACGGATGAAAAAAAACATTTTAAAATGATTTTTAAAGATTTATTTTGCAAAAAAATACATACGTTTGTTATTTTTGGGTTCAAACTATATAATTAATTTAATATTGGAAGGTATTTTAGCGATATAGTCAAGTACCCTATTGTATACTCTATAAGGTAATTTCAATATCTTTAAAACCTAGAATGTTTTATGATAGCTACCCTATGCGCCTGCTCAATTTTCTCAAAAACTTATAACGTCCGAAAGATACTGGACACACGTGTACCAAACTTTAATTCTGTATATCTTTTCGTTTTCCAGCAATACCTAAAAAAATCTAAGGCAGCCTACCCCTTACACGCGTGGGCGATTATTTCGAAAACCGTATGTACCGAATTTGAAATTCGTATCTCCTTTTAGATTGGGCTGTAGAGTCGTGGTTTCAGACAGATGGACCGATGTTCAAAAACCATTTTATATTGGAATCAGCACCCTCCAAAACGTATAGATAACACGCATAGATATAATAGTTAAAGTATTAGATTGGCAGTCACGTGACCTCCAATGCTAACGACGGGGACGTCCATGGAGGCCAAATAAGAGGGCAAAATGGCCAGTGTTGCTGCCACTTTAAGGAGAAAAATACTACTAAAAAATGCCACCTAATTCTAAAATTACAAAAAAATACTAGAAAAGGATTTAAAGTCACTAAAAAGATTCCAAAATGCAGCTAGTATTTTTACGATATTTTTTTGTAATTTTAGAATTAGATGGTATTTTTTCGTAGTATTTTTCTCCTTAAAGTGGCGGCAACACTGGCCATTTTGCCCTCTTATTTTGGCCTCCATGCACGTCCCGTCGTTAGCATTTGAGGTCACGTGATCTGCCAATCTAATACTTTAACTATGATATCTATGATAACACGGAATCTCCATTTTGGATATTCGACCCCATGTTGCCCTGTGTATTAGAAGATACGCTATGGCCCTAATGAACAATGTTTCAAAATAAGATAAAGGCCTACTTCGTTGAAATGTATCTGTTTTATTCCCGTTTTACGAAATGGGTAAGCGTGTGGGAGTGTCTGAAGCCGAAAAGGTAAAAAATGACAATTATAGTATACTATGCAATAAATCAGCAAATTAATCAATGAATGTAAGTCATAAATATTTGAAAAACCGTTCTGACTGCGGCAAAAAAAACTCCAATAAGAAAATTGTAACTCTCGTTTAAGCACGAGGAGCAAAAGCAGCAATATTTGACTTGCAATTCCAAAAAGGTTCATAACGACCTGATCAAAAATTTCCCTACATTTGCAGATTTCTTTTGGAGAGCGTACTATTTTTCAGACCCTATGTATCAATGCGCGCTCACATATTTGGAATAACGCGTCAATTGTAAAGCCATTACTTGTAACAGTTACTTTTTTTAGGTAACGCCATTAGAATTATTTTAGACAGTAACTGTAAACCTAGTTACTTTTAGCGGTAACGAAGAAACAAAACTTTTGTTACTTTTTCGTGCTATTCCGCAATGTAATCGTGAAAAACTCGAGGTCGGAAATCGAGTTAAGGTCACCATATTGTATTGAGGGGTTAGGTAGGCCATTTGGCCTAATCGAAATACTTCTTCGCTAGGATTTATAGCGGAGATGCTTTTACCGGCACTACGTCAGAAAGCTGTAAATTATCTGCCATTGCCACGGGGTAAATATCTACGGGGCAAAAACACATAAAACGAAGACAAATGCCGCCATTGTATGAAAGTAGAACACATAGAGTTTAGTAGAAGATGGAGATGGAGAAACCATTACAAAAAAAACAGTTTACCAGGTTAGGCCTGCGATCGCTTTATAGTAAGCCTAAACAAACGGTCTCAGCGAATTATTTGGGGCTATTTTAAAGTGACTTTTTGACTCTCTAATAAAACTATAATTGCAACGTATTGTTCTTACCTGAGCTGTGTAGGAAATAACTGACACCTTTTATAAATTTAGATATCTTTCTACAGTCTACAGGCCCTCCGTGGCCGAGTGGTTAGGGCATCAGCCTAGAGATTCAACCTTCTCAGGAGTGCGGGGGTTCGAATCCCACCTACTGCCAGTCATCCTATAAATCGGATCCGTGCTGGAAATAGTAGAAAAATCCTCATCACGGATGGGCCCGAGTACACAGGGACAGACGTGCTCGTTAAATCTGTGGAGTCCAAAGTCCCAACGGCGTAAGCGTACGATGTCGCTCGAAGTTCCGTTGGGTGCCCGCTCAGGTGTCGACCTCGTCACTTTACCAGGGTTCCAAATTACGGGGCGTTATTGGTTGTGTTAAAGCTCCTGAAGGAGGCTAGAAATAAACAGCCGGAAACGATTACCTTACAGTCTACAACTGCGCAAACAATCAGTTTTTAAAAAAAATAATCAACACCTTTTTAAGATTAAAATGATGCGTTTTACGTTGAACTAAAGGTGAGCGAGTGGTTTGTTTAGGGTTACTTGGCGACTTTCTGACGGCTTAACTTTTTTGGGCCAAGCATCTCTATACCGAAAGCCATTGTCTGTTCCACGGTACAGACTGCCCACGCCGACAGCTTTTACGATGACTGATGACAGTTTTATTTGGAGAGTTAATCAGCCAACCAATTTAATCGCCGTAAAAACTGCCTGTGTCCGCGGGGTGAGGTATTGTAGAACAGAGCCCTAAAACTACTCTTCATCATATTTTCAGCCATTTTGTTTATTCTCTTCAGATATCCTGTCAGCTCTCATATAGTTTCCACAGTACGCTATCTTATCAATTTGACCTGGCACATTATCGCATGTATTTTTTGGAGATGCATAGTTTAATATGGATCGTCATCATTTATTGTAATTAAAAAACGATAGAATAAATAGTTAACAACCTTTATTTACTCTGTAAAAGTGTTATGTTTGTAAGAACCAAAACCAACTTTCTAATTTAGTTGATTCGGCTTTTTGCCATAAAAAACTCAACAAGATTAACAACAAAAAAACTAACATTTGGTTTTATTTTTGTGTAAAAAGATCAAAATCGTGTTAAAAAGATTGATGCCAATAATATATTATTTTTAAAATCACAATACCGGGCTTTAAGTAGTGCTTTTCAGTTAAAGCATAATTTTCACAGTTATGAATATAGAAATAACAAAAATAGCTGCCATCTATCTCCACCTCCAAAATTTAGACATGTCCCTAAAGGGGAGGGAATTAGTCTCCAGTGACCTGTATCCGTGGTAAACTGCGCAATGACCGACCACAGGACTTTCGGACCCAAGAGATTTAACGAGCACGTACTCCACATATACTCGGTGGGTCTTACAGAGGTGTCGAAACTCGATCACGTGACCTTCCGATCCCGAGACCTTAACCACTAGGCTCCCCACGGCCCCATACACAAGAACTCATTGAACACATTGTATTTATTTATTGCTATAGTAAATTGAGTTATTTTTAAGTTATTACAGCCTAAAACATTCATATTGGTTTGTTTTGATAGAATTAACTTCACGCTAGAGTTAAAAGAAAATGTTGGTAACGGGACTCGTCCTTATGAACCACAACCACGAATAAATATATCATGATTTCCGTTGAAGGCATTTAAATTCAAGTTTCTTGAATGGATTTCCTAATTCTTCAAATCTGACGGTTGTGTGTAAAGCAAACTCTCGATTTTGGAAGCAACTGCATTTGACAAAAAAGGGTAAATACGCGTACATATCGAACAAGTTTAAAATTAACGATCTTTGTCGCACACTAAACAATCGATGGCCATCATTAGTCAAAAGTCTACAATATTTGAGGCCAAAAGCATATACAGTATTGAAGCGAAAAGCGCTCTTATGAAATCAACATCACATTTAATTGAAAATATTTTAAAATCTTTAACATGGGGCATTTTAAAATGCGTGAACACATCGAGAAATGATTTGTTGTTGAGTTGAACTTGCGTTGCACTAGAGATACCCGAGAGCTATTGGCAACGGGCTTAATGTTTTTAAAACACAGTCAATTGACGAGCCGACACCAGGGGCCGGGATAGCTTGGTCGGTAAGGTCTTGGACTGGCAATCCCTAATGTTGCGAGTTCGTGACCGCTGCCTTCCTAAGACCCCCGTATACGCTAATGGTGACTGGTGCACGTTAAATCATCCGTCGTGGTCACAAATTCCTCCAAGTTCCCATACAAAATCAATACCTCTGGGGGTGACAAGCCAATTCTGGGGATCCTCTAGTTGGCCTCTGTCTCTAAAAATTAGATGGATCCACTTATGTGTGTGTGTGTTGTCTGTCTTACTTGACGAAGGTTTATAAGCGGGTCTCTGACCAAGCACACAAACCCGAATATATATGTCTACCAACCAGCCGACACCTGAAGATGCATCCAAAGCAACTTTTTTTGAAGGCGACATCGTACGCTGCGATTTTCTGTAGGACTTAATATCCCCCTTGACGAGCATCGTGCATCTAATAAGGGCAAGTGGTTAGTTGATTATACAATGCTCTTGTAGCATAATGCAACCGCTGTCCCTCCATTCGAGATAGTGTCAAACATGTGTAATATGTTGTAAATGAGGAGTCTCCAGCAATAGTTGCTTTACATTCTACTAGGGGGCACGCCCCCTCCTAGCTATCACTCGCCAACCCCCGGGAACTGCTTGCGCAGTCCTCTTTGGATAACTACGCGATTCTGGCTCGCTTCGCTCGCTGACCGTTCATTGAAGTATTTTAGTCTTGCCTTAAGAAATAACCTAAAGGAACATGTCTGGCAATTTTTTGCAAAAGACGGTAACCCCGCCAAATTGGTATTTTGGCAACCCTTGGCTACGAAAATCGCCACAGATCGTATTTTAAGCGAATAATTATCAAATAGTTCAGTATTTTTCCCCTGTATTATGTTTGCATTAGATAATTTTATTTTGCTACTTTGTTTAGAAGTTGATCCTGTCCATTTTCTTTCATCGTTAAGAATTCTTAAATCGTAATAATATATTTAAAATAATATTAATCATTAATTATTTTAAGAACTCATTTCTTAAATTATTTTTTGTGCACATTGTTTTGAACTTGCAGCAAACTGTTGAGATCTGATTTTCTTATTTTAAAATATCGCTACAATCTACGATCGCAAATGCTACGATAATTTTTAATAAGGAAATCTTTTATGTTCTCTCAGCAAACATTTTCAATTTTGAGAAGCATTTTAAGCAAGTATTTGTTGTCATTTCAAGATGACTACATACTTGGCAAACGTTAGGTTTGTTTTCATTTTAACTTGGCGACATTTTTCGCCAAATCTGGATATGGTCTTTTAGGTTAACCACCTTGAGTATTTTTTTAAAAAAAATAATTAAAAATTAATGCTTATAAATTTATGCTTATTTTTGCGAAAATATTTCGCTGCTTGGCTAAGATCCATTTGTAACTAAATTGGAAACCGTGGTAGCCGTCAACGGTTAGAAACTACGTTTAAAAACAATTTGAATTTTTCCTTTTTTATTAACAATAGTGTTTGGTAGTTCAGTCGATCAAAATTATAATTTAAATTTTCAAACTTTAAACGTCCCTAATATATGCATGTTTAAAGTTAAATACTCACTGATTCTATCTTAAAGTTGATTTTTTAAAAACTAATAACGAATCTTATAAAGGCGAAAAGTGTAAACAAACTCGATTGTTGCCATTGCAGAGTTAGAAACATAAGGAAATTTGGGACCCGTATAAGAGAATTATATATATAGATAAGAGTAAGCGATAAATGTATAATTCTCAATTTTCGTACACGGCTTGGTATGGACGGAACATAGCTACAGGAACGTTTGGCTTATTTAAATTAACCTCGGCTCTATGGATGTACCTTGTAATTTTAAACCCAAGGTTAAGTAACGAGGACAGCACCAGAGCTGGAATTCAACGTAACTCTAGTCTAACGCGGCTTCAGGACTTAAGAATACAACATCTAGTACGCAGTCTCATATTACCCTCGTTATTAATAGGCTGTAATGCGTAAAACTATTTGTTTCATTCTTTTTGTTAATCACTATTCAAACTGACTTCTCTGTTAAAATAAATATATGGGTCTCTCTGTACATTTGGCACAGTCCAGGGTAAGTTTATAAATTATAAGCATGCACATTTTCTCCTATACTAAACCTTTCCATCACCATTTTTTTTATCGCAACTTCAATTAAAATTAAATTACATTCATCTCTCATGTACTTATTCTACACTTAAAGGCAAATTATACCATATGACGTTCTTAGCTAGGAAGTCCCTTTCAACTGCTGTTGAACGAAAAACGATTTTCTTCTTGAAAAACGGAAATAAAATGCATTAGAAATCAAAAAAAGTTTTGTTTTCAAATGAATCCTGAATAAGGGAGTCCCCCAATGAATGCGTTTTCAAAATATGCAAATTTGGAGTTTTTATTTAAATTCGACTAGACTTTTCTAAAATGAAAGGGAAATAAATGAATGAAAATGCTAGACTAAATTAAAATGCAGTATGCAGTAAAAGATAAAAAAGAACACATTTTGTAGAACACATCTTTCAATTTACCTTTTTTTTTCTTTTTTTTTTGGTACGAACTATGGAGACCAGTTGGTAAGGCACTTGCCTTACATGCCGAAGGTCCTCGTTTGGGGCTTGAACATTGCCAAACATAACTGATGTTCTATAAATGGTCTGTGCAACCAAAACGTCTGACGAATAATACTCCTTGTGAAGGCGTTGGAACATATTTAATGTGCACTCCTTTTACACTCTCTCCCTTATTAGACATTTTAGCTGCCCAGACCGTTTATAGGTCGGCAGTTATTTAAGCAATGCCCGGACCCAAACATGGATCTTTCGTATGCGAGGCAATAAGCACCTTACCAATAAGGTATTTCACTAATTTTTGTTTATCATCGTAAATTAAGCGTGTGTACAAAATAAAAATACGACTTTTTTCTTATTTCAAAATTTTGTCAAATAACGTACAAAAAAGATTTTAAAATTAGGACGAAAAATTAAGCCCGAAAACACTTTTTGGCTGTCACGTGGTATCTGACGTCACTAGTAACTATAAACAAACTTTAAAACACCATTTCGGAATCAATACTTTAAGCAAATTTGAACTATCCGCCGCTCCTGTAAAACCTCCTTCAATTATCTATATAATTCTTATTTTAAGAGTAAATTAGATTAAATCCAGTTTAATTACAAACAAAAACATCACACCGGTTTGTTTATATATACTAGGGACGTCAGCCAAATCGACGTGTTTGTGAACACGTGACGTATACCGATGAAAAAAAAACCATTTTAAAATGATTTTTATGAATTATTTAAAGATTTATTTTGCAAAAAATATATGCGTTTGTTATTTTTGGGTTCAAACTATAATTAATTTAATATTGGAAGGTATTTTAGCGATACAGTCAAGTACCCTATTGGGCTCCCCAGCCCATCAACCTTCTTAGGAGTGCTGGAAGTTCCAATAAAACTTATTTTTAGTCATCCTACAAATCGGATCCACTGTGAAAAAAAGTAAAAAATAATTTTGGAAAAGAATTTTTGAAATACTTATAAACGTTTTTGAATATTACAGAAATAGGTTTTTGAAATACTTAGAAACTTGTTTTGAAAATCACCGTAACTGCCCCACTTATTTAGAAAAATTTCTGAATTTTTGTTACAGTGTATACTAGATCTACATAAAGAAATGAAAAGTCGAATTTTTACCCGAAACTTTATATCACCGATAGCTTTTTACTATTTCCCTTTGATCTCTAAGTTATAACAAACGATCTATTTTCTAATATTAAACTATTACACGTAAAATATTAATAACAACAATAGATATAAGCTTTGTAATAACTCATGTCTTCACGTGAATCTTATCGCTTTAGCAGCAGCGAAGCCTTATTTGAGATATGGCCATCATGATTTGACTAAACTGTAACAGCCATTTTTTGTAAAAAAAATGTAATTAAGTTTATATCAACACGATTCTTTAATAACTCGAAATGTCTTATAATATCACTAGCTTTATAAACCCGGCGTTGCACGGGTGTACCCTTAATAACGGTGATTGTTTTCTTTTTATGTAAACATTTATTTTATACTAATTGATCCCTTCTCCACTGGTCAGCACTCCATCGGTATATTATAATTTCCTCCCATTCTATTATCAGCATTAATTTAAAAAAAAAGAAATCCGATTTTGTATCCAGGCCCTTCTAGAAGTTAGAGGGCTTTCCCATAGGCAGTGTTTAAATTGCCAGAATAGATGTCATATAATGGCATGTGATATATCATTCCAACAATGGGTTAACGAGACACTGTGCCAAGAAGTGAGCTTATTTTAGGTTTTCAATCAAAAACAGGTCCTGGGGAGCACAGTCAGTAAGGCGCTCTCATGCGAAAGGTCCCAGGTTCGGATTTGGGCATCGTTAAAATAGCTGCCGACCTATAAACTGTGTATGAAGCCGAAAAGTTCAACAAATAATACTACGTGTTGGAGAGTGCACGTAAAATATGCTCCGAATTCCAGACGCTGCGTGCGATGTCTCTGGTAAAAGTTGTGTTGAGTGCCAACTCAGGTGTCGGCTCGTCACTTGACTTTGGTTCTATATTATTATGCCAGTCATTAATAGCCCTTGTGTAGCTTTAGTATAACGATTTTATGTTTTATTGATTTCAATCACAAACTTAAAAAAATTACTTGTCCTTTCTATCGTTAATCAATATTTGCAATTGAGATATACTGAGGAAATATGTGTTTTAACTTTTGTTTAAGTTTGGTTTGTTTTATTTAAAAGATTTTTTTAGATTTTTTTTGTTTTCTTAATACAAATTAACAAACAAACACACAATTTAACTGTACTAAAACCAAAACGCATTGTATCACAGAACATTCAACATTTGTATAACATAAATGAACATGCTAACTTTTCAGAAAATAGAAGAAGTACTTGAAAAAATAATGTAGCAATGCTTGCAAGGCGTTAGTATACTTATTAACCTTTAAATTAAACAAATCTTTTGGGTGGTGGATGGTCTAATCCCCATCTGGTCTAGTAGAACTATATTTTACTTGCTGAGAATTTAAAGAAAATTGTTTCAAAACACAGAACATCTGACTTTAACACAGTATATTGTGTAAACTTTATCAAACCATATCGTGGCTTCCATTGGAAGGTTTCCCGAGATCGTTATCTCAAAAGAGAGCAAAATAGAGATTTATCTCCTCAAAACATCTCCCGGAAAAACGTTCTTTTTTGAACAGAAGCAATCTTTTCGGCGGGATTAAAGATCTCCATCTACCCGAGAAAGAACTTCAAAGGTTTCCCTCGCTACAAATTGGTAGATGATGATAGTGTTCTATCCACGATTTCTTCTATTTTTTTCGATTTCTTTATCGATTATTTTCCCATTCCTTTAATCGGCATCGTTTTCCGTGACGAAAATCTTTACGGAAGGTGGCTTAAGCCTAGCACAAGACAGCGTGCTAAATCCTACCGAGTTCTTGCTAAGCCCTCTCTAGTCTTAGTTGTCCTATTATCTTGTATGGCAAGGACAGAATCGTTTATTTTTGTTTGTTTTTTAACTAAAAAATGTAGGTTTTTCAAACACCAGTGAAGAAGTTTGGTCCAAAACACCCATAAAATATTTTGACGAAATCGAAAAAAAAATTGTAAAATAGAAGATATCAAGTAGCACAAATACATCAAAATTGTGTCATATATTTTGACGAAATCAAATTTTTAAAACTATTTTTCGTTGATAAATATTAATTTATTGATTTAAAAACATCTACTTTAACGTCAATTTGATAGCTGTGATATAGTGTTCTTACATCGATTTCTTCTATTTTTTTCGATTTATTTATCGATTATTTTCTGATCCCTATAATCGGCATCGTTCTCCGTGTCGAAAATCTTTTCGGAAGGTGGCTTAAGCCTAGCACAAGACATCGTGCTAAATCCTACCGAGTTCTTCTTAAGCCCTGTCGGGTCTTAGTTGTCCTATTATCTTGTATGACAAGGACAGAATCGTTTATTTTTGCCGTTTTATAAGTAAAAAAAATTAGCTTATTTAGCTGAAAAACTCCAGTGAAGACAATTGGTCAAAAACACCCATACACCATTTTGAGGAAATCTAAAATTTTTTTTAAAAAAGATAACAAATAGCACAAACCGTTAAGAATTGTATTTATTTGTCGAAATCAATTTTTTAAAAGTATTTTTCGTCGATAAATCTCATTTAATTTATAGAAATTAAAACGACCACTTTAACGTCAATTTTATGCAATGAATGTAGGGTATATCAAATCATTGAGTCCAATGGACGTAATCATTAACTGGTAAAACAAATATTTATTGAGATATATTTTGGCAAGCAAATAAAAAAGAAATATTCATTTCACTCATAACTTAATCCGTATCACTTAGAACTAAACATCGGCATGCCGAGCAGCATGACTACTAAAATAAAATTAATCTATGACTAATGGCGTAACAAAGAAAAAGTGTTTGCCTTCTGTTGTAGGTGGTACTGACACGAGGCACTAGATATGACACTTACTGACGTAGTCAGAGTCATGACAACCGTGGTGACATGGAGTTACGTTGGTCATTAGCTTGATGAAGATCAAGCTAGATGCTATCGACTTAATGTTCTCTTAATGGTACTAAAATGCCTCAATGGTGATAAGAGCGGTTCACCAATACTTCAAAACTACGAGTTATCATGGCTATTTCATAAGTATTAATACAAGTCAATATTAGGTGACTTCAGTACTGACCAAGCTCATTTTTCGTCTGGATCAAGTTATGTTGAATTCCCGTCGCACAAGAGCTATACGAGGGTTATTTGCGACTGGCGTCGAAATTTAGAACTACAGTCCAGTTTAGTTTAGTTTGAATTATCGTCGCACTAGAGCTACACGAGGTATATTGGCGACGGGCGTCGTATTTTAGAAACGCAGTCAAGTGACGAGCCGACACCTGAGTAGGCACAAAACGCAACCGTTAAGGGTGACATCGTACGCAGAGTAAGGACTTAGAAGGATATTTAACGTTCACTCCATCTATACGGGCTATTATTCGTCGGACATTTTTGGCTGCACGGGCCGTTTATAGGTCGGCAGTTATTTTGGCGATGCCCGGACCCGAACCTAGGACCTTTCGCATGCTAGGCGGACGCCTAACCGACTGGGCTCCCCAGCCCCCAGAACTCCAGCAAGAGACTAGCCGACAACTGAATAAGCACCCAACGCCACTTTTAGAAATGACATCGTACGAGGCGTTAGGACGTGGAGCATATTAAACATGCCTTATCTCTACATTCGTTGTACTTTTTGCCTGCACACTTTTTATAGGCGGTAGTTATTTTAGCAATGCCCAAACCCGAACCCGAGACCCGTCGCATGCAATCAAAGCGCCTTAACAACCGAGATCTCCAGCCCCTCGCCTAGATCAAGGAAGTCAACGTTTCAATCGACTGATCTTCTGCTCGCATGGTGCATCGATTGATTGTAATTAAACCCTTCTCGGAATGTGGGTTGCCGATTCATCAATTCGTCCTCCTTTGACGTCCAAATAACGTCTATTTAAATGGGTGTGGAAGACTAGAGTTCTTCTCTAATGGAGTTGAATGTTTATTTCAACCGAAAGAAAATGTGCTGGGAATTTTATTGATAATAGGTTTGAATGACGTTGTAAAGAGTTGTAAACCTATTATTAATTTAAATTGTAAGCGGGCAAGGTATTTATAATGTAGCTTTTTAGGTATTAGCTTGTAGGTATTTATAATGTAGCTTTTTTATAATGTAGCTTTTTAGGTATTAGCTTGTAGGTATTTATAATGTAGCTTTTTAAATATTAGCTTGTAGGTATTTATAATGTAGTTTTAATTGTAAATAACCACTTAGTGATTGGATAATTTTTAAGAAAATGACCATAGAAGTGCTCATTTTTTATCCCTGAAAATTATATAAAAATGCGTGTATATACAATATACAACACATAATTATTTTTAATTTGTTTTGAGCTTGGAAATTTAAAGAAAAGTTTGTAAATATTATTAGCGATTAAATTAAGGGGTTTTAGCCACTTTTAATCGTATTGGCACGGTATTACTTGAAAACTCTAGCCCTGGACATATCACGGAAGCGAAAAGTATTCGGTCACCCACGACCAACTTCAACAACAAGGCCAGAGAAGCTCTCCCAAACATAAGCGTAGACGAAAATTATGACGTCACTGCTCCCAGTGCCGAAGATCGAGAAACTAGTTCGGACGCATTCGGAACCCTAAAAATGTGGTCAGCCGTGAACGAGTGGTTCCGAACAGGTTGTCTTCCTCTTCGGAACAATGTCACCCGGAACTATGACGTCAAAATTTCCGTCCCCGAGCTTGTTTGGGAAAGTTTCTTCGGCCTTAGTAGTTGAGTAGGCCGTGCGTCACCTCACCCAGTCATTTTCGCGGGAGCGTGAAGGAAGGGGTTAAAGGAATAGACTCTTGTTATTATTATTTGGAAGTTATTTGTTATTTTCCATTATGAGAAAGGCATACAGAAATAATTCATAAAAATTCAAACTCTTTAACCTGATAGTAACTACGTATAACGTCCAGAAACATTACCAAAATGAATGTATGGAAATTTTACTGAAACAATGTGTTCATAATCGACGCTATGATTGCAATGATTAAGAATCCAAAACTTTAAAAAAATCCAATTCGGAAATATCCTTTGAATTCGAACATTTCAAAAATATCAAAATTGTACATTTCATCTTTGAAATGGGCCTCAGCTCAACAGCATGGAAATAAGAATTGGACGCTATTTTCTTTTTGTTTGTTCTTTCGACCGAGTGGCTAAACTGCCTCGCGGGCTTTTGACAAACGAAAACAATAGAAAATGGTTCATATCAAAAAAGTAAAGCAGTCGAAGAAAGGTTGAAATCAATATTATTTTATTTTTACTTCTTTTTGAGGATATTTCTTACAAAATAGATATTTCGGCTATTTTCCTCCCTCCAAATGTTTATCTGAACCACTTATTATTGCCTCCCACTGTAAAGTTACGAGAAGAATGGTGGCAACAGAAGTCTTGGTAGGGAAGTTTAAAGTGGCTTTTATTTCATTTTTCGTTCTTTCTTTAAAGAAAACTTTACTTTCTCTGTAACAGCAGAGGCATTTGTTCGAAAGGAATTGATACACCATAAGAGGTTTTTTTTTTGTTTGAGATAAAATTTCGTAGTAAGCAAGTTGAAAATTCGCTGTAAGGTTTCTTTGTCTGAATAAAGTTACAAGGAAGAACTTTCATCTTTAGATTCATGCAGAAAATATAAACCAGGAACTCGTTTACGAAAGTCCGTAGTTTTTTTTTAGTTTAAGCTGTACAGTGGTTTCAGACAGACAAATGTTAAAAACACTTTTTTCGAATCATCACCCGCCAAAACGTACAGAAAACACAAAATCTGTATTTCGGATTTTCGACACTCATCACAATTCTTGTATTACCTTATATTTCATATTACGCAACTGAAAGTAAATATTTATTTTATTATTTAAATTGCTTGATTGAGATAGTTATTGGAATCTACTTAATACCATGTGTCATACATGAATTATCAAAATTCACTTGTAACAAAATAATCCTCTGTACTAAACTGTATAGATTTTAATCCCAGTAACAGTATGGACATCCATAGTAGTTTGCAATTGATTTTCAGAAGTAGGCTCCAATGCAGACGACGAATACAGATGGACAAATTCTTCACCTGTGTGTCAGGTTTTCCAGCAACATATTTAAAATATAAATTTCATAATTTTACTAAATTTAAATTATACAACAGTCTCCTTAAAAACCATCTACTCAAGAAATAAAATTTATAGCAGTTTAAAGTTAACAGTTTAAAGAACAAATTAACAAAAAACAACAGTTTAAAACAACAGTTAACAGTTTAAAGAAAGAGTTTTCAGTTAGAACCTTATATTTTATTCTCCAGGCAGTGAAAGCATGATCAACCAAATTGCGTATCCCTCAAAGAATTAAAAAATAACTTAATTTATTAAATTCAAAACTCATTAATGCTAAGAAAATATGGTTATCGAAGTTTATTTGAAGCATAAAGTTAAAACTAAATTTAAAAATATTAATTTAACCAGGAAAATTTTTCCTTATTTTATTAATAACAAACGAAGGCAATTGACAATTTTAAAAAGAGTATCTTTCGAAAAAATTCTATTTTTAAGGAAGCTTATTTTATGTCTTTGTCGAATGAGTTATGAAGTATATTCTTTACTCTGGATAATTATAATGGCTCTTAAGTATATGCTCAAATAAAATCATAAAAATAACAAAGAACGTTTTAAGGTTTTTCTTTCCCTATGGATATCATATAATACCATAATTGAGAAAAGGAAAATTCGTTTCCGTATGTATAAAGATATAATTGAATTTTATTAGAATGTATTTAAAAAAATTCAATTTTGGATTGTGTAAAAACTTTTGTTGGCAACAAATTAGAAAACTTTTAAAAGGAACTGCGTGTTTCTAAATTTTTTCCATTTTTCAGAAAACGAGATTTTGTTATGTTTAAATCATCATCGAATTTCAGGAAAATATAATTTCGAAAAGTCTCAGTTTGTAACTCAAAGTAATATTTCTTCTAATCATTTTGCAATTAAAAATTACAGAATTTCTTAAAATTAAAAATGCATTAATAGACATGCATTGGTGCAATTCTTGGAAACTTCATCTAACGCCATTTTGCAACAATATCTTCAAATAAGGGAACCTGGAGACCCTTGGCCGTAAGGGAGGCTTGGCCCACCTTTAAATTTTAGTATTTAAAAATATTTTAGCATTTTCGCAATACAGTCCCTGGACAAATTATTAGACGCACTGTATTTTTTTAGTAATTTTATGTTTCTTAAGAGTTTCAATGCAATAATTGTATATTTAAACTACAATATTATTGATTTTTGTTTAAAAGAATTGGTGTAGACTACATATGTGTATTTATATTTAACATATCGCAACACTGTGTTGACAAAGTGATACATGAACGTAAACAAGTACAAACCTGTATCAGCTCCTAGAAAAGATTATTTATGTGTGGAATCATCATCCTCAAATGCAGGAGACAGTACAGTCTTGCATTGATAGCATGCCGCGCAGAATTAAAGCTTTGACAGCGGCTAAAGGTGGCTCCACTAAATATTGACTTTTACTAACATTAATTTCACTTTTCTTTAAAACTTAATAATCTTATGCTTTTCTAAATTAATGCTGTTTTATTTATGTTAAATAAATCGGTAATTGATTGGATAATATAAAAATAAAAAACAAATCAATTTAAAATAATAAAATGGTACAATATCACCCGGTAATTAATATTTTACATGAAATCTTGCAGTGCGTCTAATAATTTGTCCATGGACTGTAGATGGTACTTAAAGCTATTGTTGTCAGCAGACAGCCACCAAAGTGTCATAGATCTACTTAATAGCAGTAAGGAGAAAATAAAAAAAAGGAAGTTTCTCATCCCAAAAAGTAAAGACATAATTTGTACGATTTTTCCAGATAAACCGATTGAGTTCAGCTTAGGTATGTGGTATTTTATAAATACTGTTATATTAAGGTTTTATTTAAGTTATAAAGTTTTTGTGCAGTGAAGTAGGCTTCAAATCACAATGTGCCATTCTTTACGAAATGGCTAGGTTGGGAAGCCTGGCCCACTCTACGTAAGGCCCGTAAGGGAGGGTAGGCCACTCTGGATCAAGGCCCCCTAAGTTAGCAAGTTATGAAAATCTATAAATAATGTTTATCAAATGCACAGTTTATAGTAACGTATGATAATAACTTTATGTAGGTAATAGATTATCAATATTTGTACTTATTTAGAATAAAACCAAAACCTCAACTAAAACTAACATGCCAGTTATGACCAAATATCAAACTTTTTCGGCAAAAACTAAATTATCAATTCAAGTACAATAATACTCCAGATTAGTATAAGATATTATCTTACCTTTTCTTGGGGGGAAGGGGGGCACAGAACAAGTAGCATTGATTTTGACTGTTTCCGTTTGTGCCATTAAAATAAAAAGAGAATTCAAACTAAGGCAGTTATATCTTGTGCATTTTAATGTGTGTACAAACTGAATAAAATATATTTAACATAATTGAAAAAAAAATCTTGATATGGCCAACAGATAATACTATAAAAATATATTACTCAAAATAGTAATTATGGTAAACATGATTTTTAAATGATTCCAGAGTGTCGAATTATAATATATATATATTTTTTTTACATTTAATGCTTACAAAAATATTTCGAAATAATTATTATCGTGCTCTCTAAATTTATTTCATTTTTTATGGGCCAAGCCTCCCATATTGAAGGAAAGCTTGGCCCAGGTGTATATGTTTTTAAAAAAACCCAATAAATTTAAGAAAAAAAGGCATTATTTATATTACACTATTATATACTTTAGCCAATAAAATTCCCTTTAATATGTGCTACCATATGAAATGTTTAGTGTAAAAATAAAATTTATAAAAATAAAATTCTGAAAACATGGCCAAGGCTGCACAGGTTCCCTTACTCTGTCTTTCTTTTTTAAAGGAACTGTTGCTTTAAATAAACCATACGATAGATTTGTATAAGCAAGTATATATTTATTTCATTACGTTACTACATTCATTTTTAAAGTTAATGTGTGAAAAATAGCAGTTTGGTAGTTTGGCTTTCTTTTGACCAGGGCGGGGCTACAGAAGAAAATATTAGAGTACCGGGCTAATGAGGAGTAATTGGAGTACCACATGCAATATTTGTTGCAAGAAAGCTGAATAAAGATACATATTAAGTCTCATTGGATTTTACTTCTTAACAACGAGAAACTCAGTTTGGGACGTTAGTAAAAGTATTCAGATTTGATGGGCAGTGGAAATATAGAAGATGAATAGTTTACTACAACTTAAGCCTAGAAACAAAAAAAAGCAGAGTATTATTCATTGAGTAAATTGTATGTTTTAGTGCAAAGCAATTTTAAACAACCAAAAAAACACAAGCTATGCCCTTTTCTAGTTTGTCATTTAAAATTGTCGTGTTGTGAAAGGTATATACTACTCAGTAAAAATCATTTATGATTTTAAGGCGGTGTTACGGCTATTTAAAAAAATGTTTAAATAATTGCATTAAGTAAGAATAAAAATATTTACAATTTATTTTCAAAATTTTACAGAATCGGTCAATTTCCACTGCTGCCATGCTTTTTATGAAAATATTTCTTACAATACCAGTCACATCACCAACCTATTAACTAAATAAGCTGGAGTAACTAACTGGCTATCGAAATTATGGTGGCTAACGGAATCACCACATTCAAATGCAATTTATTATTGTTGGTCTAAGCCTCTTTGCTGAAAAGGGATTTAAGTATTTACAGATTTAACAACAGTAGGCTTTATATGGGCAAAACTTTACTCATACATGTACTTAAATATTGTATACTGATTGCATGGGCCCTCACTAGAAGGTGAAAGAACTCCACCCACAAAACAGAAAAGGCACTAATCCTTGGCATTGAGTTTGGAACACTTTTTTTTCAAAAACCTTTTCTTTTATTATAGTTCACCGTGTTATTGGTATGGGAACAGTTATTTTCCACTGCTCACCAGGCCAATGTTTTTTTTAAATATTAAATTAATATTGTATCTTAGACGTATTCTTTGCAATTAAACTTATAGCAACATAAGCTTTACTTAACGTGTAATTTATAACTATTCCTAAAACAATCTTCCAGTTATAAACAAGTAGGTTTGTTACAGAATCTGTCACTTAAACCGCTTCCACACAGTATTTGTGCTAAAAAAAAAAAACGCACTATTTCTACACCTCTGACAAAAATTCACCCAAACAGGGCCTTCAGCTTATAATTTATTTCTATTTTAAACTTTTAAACGCCAAAATTAACTATTTTCATTAATCTTCTTTCGCAAATTAAAACTAAAAATGGCAAAAATAAATTTATTTTAATTTATTGTCGAAAAGAATTCAAGTTTCTAGAGCGATTGTTGCGAATGGCAATGTTGATTTAATTATAATAAAAATGGCTTCCTATGCTTTTTAAATGAGCATTAAAATTTGTAGTTTTTTAAATAACTGAAATACTTCGAATTCGAATTCTTTTCTGAAATTTTCAATGTATTCTAATTTCGATGCGCTGAATTTTTTGACGTATCACACTTGTCTGTAGCATTTGTAGTTCGGGATATGAAAGTGGGTGACGGACAGACAGACGGACTGAACGATTATAATACCTTCCACTTTTTACGTTATATACGTAGTGGGTAAGCTAATAAATTATCAGTTAAACTTAGTTATTGCGATGCAACAAAATAACAAAATTAGTACAGATTATTATACAGACTTGCATAAATACATCAATAATAACCTGTGTTGTTATTTATGCAACAAATACGTAAAGTTTTTTTTATTTACGGTTAATTGCGAGTTTTTTTTATAATTACGTGCAAAAAAATAGATTTTACTTAAAAAAAACCCGAAAAAGTTTCGTTTAATCAATAATGTTTAAAAGTAACTTTTACGCATGTGTTTTCAAAGGTATAACACGAAACAAAACATAATAAATTATTGAATTTCTGTTTTTACTTAATTACTCATTTGTGGCTTTCGAAAAAAAATTGTGTAGTACACATTTAAATTTTAGTTTGGAGTTGATAAAGATGATAATTTAGTTTAGTTTAGTTTGAATATCGTCGCTCTAGAGCTACATGGGCTGATAATTAAGTGCAATATAACTGTTGCCAGCTTCAACTGCAATTATTTTTTTAAAAACCAATTTTCAACATCATGTTTATTTTTCTATTTTACTCAGAGGGTTGAATTTTTCTGCTCTGTAATATGCATGTATATACAATACAGTGTAAATTACCAACTTTCTAAAAAAATTACATGTCAACATAAATAAGATTTTTTTTGCAATTTTGAATTTAGTTTAGTTCAGTTCAGTTCAGTTTAGTTTGAATTATCGTCGCACTAGAGCTACACGAGGGCTATTGGCGACGGGCGTCGTATTTTAGAACCACAATCAAGTGACGCGCAATTTTAGAACAAATCTGCTTAAGTTAATAACAAAAATTTTAATGGTTTATCGTCAAATTCTTTACGTTTAAGTAACGATATTTGTTCATAGATAATTTTTTCTAGGTCCACACTATAAATGCCCTGGAAAAAGAACCTAAAGCTAAAAATCGGTGTTTTTAAATAGTGGTATTTGAAGCTGGTAGCAAAGTTATATTGTAATAGAATACTATTATTACTAACTACAGCCCCATATCTAGATGTGTATTTGTTTTGTTGATAGACACTTATACTATTAAAAGTTAAAATGTGAAAGGTAATTTTTTTTGTAGATTGAAGGCTTATTAGCTCATTGATTAAAAAATTTCATTACTTAATGTCTGATATTAAGTGCTCTGAGAAAACATTGTTCGATTTTACTTAGTATAATAGCCACCTAAGGGGACGCGGTACCCAAAAAATTAAATCCAGTATTTTTATCGCTAGCATTCAAATTAAACTATTTTTACAAAGAACTAACATTCAATAAACATATACGAAAAAATGATAAATATTAAAACGTAAGTTTTTTTTTTTTAAAAATTAACGTTTTTTTCAAAATGCTACTCCTCCTACAATTTAAATATTTTTGTAATGGATTTTTTTTCAAAATGTTCCCACAATATCTATTAATAAAAGTTGGTATGGATATTGAGCTATCAGTTAAACAAAAAAGTTATTTTTTGACAATTTTTATACATAAAGCTACATAAGATTTTTTTTGGTTAATTTTCACCATCATTTTTTTTAAAAATTCTATTCACATTAGACCTTATCCCATACCAACTTTTGTTAAACGCATATGTTTCAACACAGAAAATTTTTTTTGGAGCTCTACATTATTTTACCTGAAAGCCTTAGGGTTTTAACTATTCAGAAGCTAAAAAATTAAAAATTTAAAAAATCAACATAAAATTTCAAAAAACATTTTACCAAACCACTATATAATTTTTAATAAACCTCCCCCATTATAAAAGAATCTTTTTTTACAATATCCTTAGCTAATAGCATTCGAGCATGTTTAATTATTTTCTGGGCAGCCCAAAATTTTGGGTAATGCGTACCCTGAAACGTTTCAAAAACATATCAGCAAATAATATCTAAGTTATACAATGAAAAGTAGTTTATATCACACTAAATGAAGGTAGAAATAATTACAAGGTGATTTTAAACTAGCAATTGAATTTATTAGCAATAAGTACCTCTTTAGATTCTCATTATAACATGCACTGCTTGGGAATCGAACCGGGGACAAACAGTTAAGCAGCCGAGTGTTCGACCAATCAAACTACAGCTCATGATGGCAATTCTTTATGAGCATAATGTAAGGTACCCAACGAAAAACAATTTATTTCGAGACTAAACAAGTGAGAAAGAACATATTTATCTCTCACTCAGTGAGGGTGGGGCTAGAAAAAGGGATTAGGGGATCAGATGAAAAGGAATAATTGGGGAAGTATTAACGAGAAAAGAACCCAAGTGCCAAAAGTTTATTTTGGGCCATGGCGTGCAAAATAACACTCTCCAAGTAAACCGCTTTTATAGAAATGAGCATTTATGGCTTTAATTATTCATTTGAGATCATTTATAAAGTAAAGTGTATTTATTCTGTAGAAGCGAATGAAGTTTTAGATTAAAAAAAAGAAAATTGTCTTAATATATGCTGTTAACGCGAGTATTGTTTTCACTATAAAATGTTCAGGGATAATGTAAAAAAATTATTTCAAGTTTATTTTTATTTATAAGAGCAGTGTTAAGATGTTAGCTCTTAACTATATTTTAAATAGATGATAAATATATTTATGCGTTATTAAAATTCAAAATATATTGAAAAGAAAATTTTACTAGGGGATTACATAGGGTACAAATGAACAATGATAATCTACTTTTGTTATTAGGTGAACGAAACAAAATTTGTAATTAAAACAGAAAACGCCTCTATTTGAAACGGTGTGAAAGAAAAGCTATGAAGTCCCACGCAATTTCTATTGCAAATATCAAATCTTATTAAGCATACATTTTTTTTTAGTAAAAATTCATTTTGTAAGAAAACATGAATCAGTAACAAAAGGGGGATTTGCCGACTAAAGGATTAAATATAAACTACAGTAAAACACTTTTAAATTTACTTGTCGCACCTATTTGTTTTAACTTATAAAAAAACGATTCCATGTACAGTTTTCCTTAAATACTATTTTTTTTCTGATGCAATAATAAAGGCTACACTTTTGATTAGTTAAAAATATATATATATAAAATTGGATTTACTTTGCAAACTTTTCAACAAATTACCAACGTAAAAATCGGGAACTTTATCTTCAATGAGAAACAAGGAATTTGAAATTTTTATTATTTGTAGAGAAAGAAATATTTATCAATGGCGGAGCTGTACCAGACTTAAGATTTCCCCGCATGCACTGATTCTTGGCGCATTTGCACCGGATTGGTAAACCAATGTTATATTTCCTGGCATGAACAGCTTGAGCTTCTTTTTAAGGGGGAATGGCACGCTGGACCGGGGGTCTCCAAAGCAAAGTGCATCAGTGTTAATCATACGGCGAAAAAAATATTTTCTCTGCCACATTTCTCTGGCTGTATTGAATATTTTTACAAGCGGATTTTTTTTATGAGATAAATGTAGCTGACTTACAGGTCCCAACCTTTCCACTTTTTGAAATTGGTTCAATTTTTTTTAAATTTTCAATAAATAATTTTACACAAAATATTCGAAGCAATTTCAAAAAGTGGGAAGATAGAGACCTGTAAGTTATCTACATTTATTATTTAAAAAAAAACCGTTTGTAAAAATTTTCAATACAGCCGGAGAAATGTGACAGAGAAAATATTTTTTTCGCCTTGGATTAACACTGAGGCACTTGTGTTTGGAGACCCGCGGTCAAGCGCGCCCATTCCCCCCTTAAGCTCCTACGTCATCTGTTACAGCCCAATACAGCTGCATCATACACCCAAGTGTTAGATTTCTCAAACGTAAAAACACATAAACCCGTTCATAAATGGGAAAATTTATTGGGGCGTCATTTGCTGGCCTCCATTAAAGTTGGTGGCTCGTAAAAGGAAGTACGGGAGCTTTATCACGTTAATGTCCTGTATTATAGACACTTTCGTTTTAAAGATCTTGGTTATACTAGATAATAGTGGTTACAAGATTTTGTACTCTGTAGGGACTGTTTTTCTTTTGGAAAAAAAATCCTCATCGTGATTGGGTAGTAAAAAGGACGTCACTTAGAATGCGTAATTCTAATTCCATGCAAATTTACTATTTCTGCAGTGTAAGTTATGTGTGTAAAAAGTAATTATCACTACAACTTTTAACATAAAATGAAAAAAAAAATAGCGAAATAGTTAATCTATACTTATTGCAACTCAATAATATAACGTGCTTTATTTTGATTTATATTTCCAAGTTAAAAAAGCTTTTTAAATTGTGACAGCTTCATAGAATTAGCCGCAAATAGATTAATTTTTTAAAATGCATTATGAAGCTGTTACAATGATTTATCAATAGTTATTTAATCTTTGACGACGTTGAAAAGCAGTAAATTCGACCTATTTTTTGAAAAATATACACAAAGTTTCCAGGGGGTTGTACTGACCAAATTTAAATGTCTTATGGGACTTTTTGTTTGTTCAAAAATGATATTTTCGAATTTTAGCGAATTGCTCTAACCGAGCAGATTTCGGCACAGTGGTCCAAGTACTGCAAATTTTCCTTAAGGTAATAAAGAATATTGGTGGTTCGAACACATTGTTAAGATATTTATGACACAAGGCGTACCAATAAGAAAAATTTGTTCTTCATTAGCCCAACGAGTCTAAAGAAGTTCGAAAATTTCATTTATATTTTCTTTGATTGACTAATATGGTAAATACCAATAGAATCTTACCTTTCTTTGTTTCTTTTATTGATTTCGTTCCTGAACTTCATGTACTGGTTTAATGTTTTCTCTAGGACTTTGTATTTTTGGCCCATTCTAGAATCATCCTGAAAATATTAATAACCTAATTTTTATACGTCACTAGACAACTACAGCTGTCACCTCATAATTAAGAGTAAAAAATAAGAATACACTTTTTTTTATTCAACTGTAGCACTAAAAGTTAAATTTAAATATAAATTTTTTGTTATCCGATTTCCTTGATTGACTTGCGGAAATTCTAAGAAGGTCTATGTGTTCAATTACATTTCAAAACTATTCGTCTGAAGTTCGAACTCGTTGCTTAGTAACAGATCCAAGTCTGAAACACAAATCTAAATTTAATTTTAAGTTCTCAGAAGACCCATAAGTGTTCAATTACATTCCAAAAAAAATTCTTATTAAGTTTCAACTTATTGCTGAACCTTACTTATCGAGCATATAAATACGATTTTTTCTTTGACAAATGAAGACGGGTCTTCAAAAATTCTTAAAATCTTATTCTCGGGTAACCTTATTTTAGGTAACTGATTGCCACTCTGCTGTCTCGAGTTGCTAACTCATTTAAGCCTGTTCTAGAATATCAGAGAAATTAGATTTTTTTTCAGGTGTTGAGAAATTTATATTTCCACTAACACATTTTATAAAATGTCACCTTAACTTTTGAGGAGAAGAAAACTATACAATGTGTGATACATGAGAAGATCGAACTTGACACAGGATTTTTTTTGGGAAAGGAAAAACATTTTTCGAAATTTCTTACATAAGTAATTGGGAATTTTTGAAGGATTTCTTTTGTAGTGAAAAATGGAAAACTATTTGTGTGAAACGCCCCAGTTCAATTAACACTCAATAATAGATATTTGATCACTAGAATTAGTTTAAAGATTTTTAAAAGAAAGTTTAAGATTTTCAAAGATATCTTTAGAAAATTGAAAGTTTAGAGGCACCTACACTTTGCGCGTGCGCAATTTTCTCGTCAACCTCATTATGAAGTTCGACAGGTACTAAGAACTCGTGTACCAAATTTGAATGATGCAGCTTTTTTTGTTAGTTTTTCAGAATGGTTTCAGATAGACAGTTCGACAGAAGCCACTTTTCCAGAATCAGCACCCTCCAAAGATTTACATTTCTTATTTTCGAGCCCATCGCAGTTCTTTCTTACTTTACATTTCATATTGGGTAATTGAAAGTAGAAAAAATGCCGACAAAAGGAAAATCATTTTGTTTACATAACTTCGTTTTCTGTGTAAACACCGCTAAGCTATAAGCAACGATTCATTAATTATAATCAATAACTCGGAAAAAGCACATTGTAATTCAGAGATTATAATATACTTTTAATCAGGCCAATGTACACTGCTCAAAACAATTAGGGGAACGCATGGTTTTAACTCTTTCACCCCCATGATTCCATTTGGTATCATCAGCTTCCGATTTTTTTTTCTTACTAAGTTGAGCTCGCACTTATTTATCGTTAGATGGAAGAATCTTGTCTTTTGAAGAATTAAATAATGTTTGTTTTAATTAAATGAAAATATGAAAAACATGGTAAAATACAATTCACTCCCAAAAACTTCTATGCAATAAATTGACCCTAAATTCTTCACGTTTGCATTTTTAGATGCTTAAAAACTGATTTGACTTTTTTTTTACAAGTTAAGTATTGAAAAATTTATAGTTATAATTTATTCAAAAGTTATGATTTCATTATTTTCCCTCTTAAATTTTAGTTAAAAATTAAGATTTTTTCCCTGTTTTTTTTTACCATTTCATACTGGATGCATAATGAATCTATTTCACAAATTTTAGATTTTTATAATAAAAAAAAGAAGTTGGAACTGAAAGGGTAAACAAAAGTACTCAAAGTGCTCCCCTAATTGTTTTGAGCAGTGTAGATGGAACTGGGCACAGGATAATCGGCAGATTTAACTTGCACTAGACTCGCATATGCTCAAAATGGATCTTCAACGGGTAAAAAACCCGATCAAATACAATATATACGAAATAGCATTTATTTTTGAAGTAAAATAGTGTCAATTATCATTGCATTTCAATAATTCATAGATAATATAAGCAACTTACTCGCACAAATTGGTTCCATAATCTCAAAATTCTATGTTTCATCAAAAAATTAAAATTAAATAAAAAGATTTTTATTTAAATTAATTTGTTTAACACGTTCAAGCCGGCGTAAAAAGGCGGTAGCCGGCGTAAGTAAGGCGGCGCTCAAATAAATGCCGCGCTTTATCTGGCGGCGCGCGATTTATGCCTGTTCACACCTGCACACGCGCTTTATGTTTGCTCAGTAGTACAGTACAGCTCAGTAGTGCTTGAAATGTTTTAACAAATTACACAAAAAATAATGAATAATGATGTTATAAATAGAACAATGTAGAATTATTATGCTAATTTTGTAGAATTTGAGTTATTGAACCAAACTTATGTGTATGATACGTTATTAATTATAATTGTAATTAAAAATGTTTTTAATGAAAATACGTTACATTTTTATTATTTTAATTTTCAGCGTCTAACAGCACAATCTAGTGCGGGCCACCGGTGGTACGCGCCGCCCGATGAAACAATTTAGTGCGGGCCACCGGTGGCCCGCGCCGGCGTGAACGTGTTAAGTTCTAAGAAAGCCCAACACGACCCAAGAAAATGTCATTTAGGTTATTTTTTCTCGTTTGATCCCTTAGAAAAACCCATCATGACAAAAGTATTTCCATAGTGTCACAATGTTCGATAAAACAAATCGGTTTTCGAGAGGATATCGGGCAACGAAAGATACGACAGATAATCCCTGGTTCATGAATTATTCCGAGATTCTTTTTGCGGAGTGGCAACAACCATGACGCGAGAGGTTGGTTTTTTGATATTGACGTCACAGCTGTGTTGTTCAGTCCTGTAAGCTGTGATTCAAACTTATGGAAGTTTACTGCGGAAATAATGAAAAGGCTTGTTGCACCCGAAATTGGAGTCAGTTTTCTGGCTTCAAAAATCGCGCATTATCTGACTAAACTTAGGTGCATGTAATTATTCCAAATTGTAGTAGAAGGTACAGTCATAGCCCAGTGTACAGAATTATAGATGGGTTAGGGTTATTTCTGGAATTATCGTTGCACTTGAGGGCTATTGGAGACGGGCGTCATACTTTAGAATCGTAGTCAAATGTCGCGCTGACGCTTGAGTATAAACCTAACACAACCATTAAGGGTGACATTGTACGCAGCGTTGGGACTTTGGAGCATATTTAACGTACACTTCCTCTACCTCTGTTGGTCGGACATTTTTGACTGCACGGGCCGTTTATAGATCGGCAGTTTTTTTGGCAATTCCTGGACTTTAAACTGGTACTTTCCGCATGCAAGTGTAAATATTTAACAGACTGAGCTTCAAAGCCCTCACTAAACTTAGGTGCATGTCATCATGCCAAATTGTATATGATGCAACTTTTTGTCAACTTCTAGTCCGGAGTACCGAATTATAGAGAGATCGCACAAAATCTGAAGTTGTCAAAACGAAAAGCATAATTATGTGTAGCTAGCAAACTCGTATTTTTGATGCAGTTTTGAAGATTGTTTACAGTGCACATACTTTATTAGCTTCATAATGCGCATTCAAAATTTAACTCATTGTGGAAGACTTGCATTTTCGATACTTCCTGAAATCCTGACTAAATATTATATGAAGGCACATTCTCGAACGTGCAGAATTAGGTTTGCGAGCTTGTCTTAAACAATACTGTATTTTTGGGACATGCTCTGAGTAGCTTCACTAGATTTGTTTCACTGATTAACTTTTAGACTATGAAATCATCATTAAAGTTTCACAATTTATATTTTATTTATATTGTTTTAAAACTATAAAAAATAATACGGAAACTATTTGCACATTTTTATAGCTGGAAAGATGAATATCAAACTGGATTTGAACTATGAAATTAAACGCGTCTGGTCACTCTAGTTCTAAATGCATAATAGCTATATAAATTCATAATAGCTTATAATATAAATGTATAATAGCTTATAATATAAATGCATAATAGCTTATAATATAAATGCATAAATCATATAAATTCATAATAGCTTATAATATAAATGCATAAATCATATAAATGCATAATAGCTTATAATATAAATGCATAAATCATATAAATGCATAATAGCTTCCAAATGAATATTTGAGTAAAAACAATCAGTTCTGATAACCTTTTCTTAAAATGTAAACATTAACGCCACAATTCTAAAAACATATAATCATAATGTTATATTAAGCATAAAATAAGCATTACTTTTTAGCACATTTGTAATTAATAGGTAATCGTTTCCGACTGCCTATTCTGTCTTATTAGCTTTAAAGCCTACGTCTATTCCACATGGGTTATAACTTACAACAATCCTAAGGCCTTCCAATACTGCGCGTGTTAGGTTAGGTTGTACGTTTTCCAGCTGTCTATTTCTAGCCTCCAATAAGCTTTATTACGGACAATTACGGCTCATAATTTAGAACCCTGGTCAAGGGACGAGGTCGCACCAGAGCGGGCACCCAAAGTAAACCAGCGGAGTCATCGTACTCTTGCTCGGGACTTTCGATCCACAGATGGTTGGTTGGTTGGTAGACATATATTCAGGTTTGTGTGCTTGGTCAGAGACCCGCTTATAAACCTTCGTCAAGTAAGACAGACACAACACACACACACACAAATAGCAGCAGATTTGCTCTGAATAGAGGGCAGCACTACCGCTCGTAAGTGGTTTGAACAATCAACAGTCCAGAAAGAAGTTATAATTTTAAAAAATAATAGCTAAAATATTCTTAGAAAACTCACTTTCGAATACCAAAACAAAAGTAATTCCAGAAAAATGAAAACAGGACAGCGGAGCTGTTGCCACCGACGACGTGAAACAACCCCATTGCAAACACAAAATTGTTGGGGCCCGGGTGGCGTAGTGGGTGTGATCGCAGCCCGTTACGTTAACATTATACGCACTGTACCTGGTGCGGGTTCGATTCCCGCCATTGCCCTGGATGTACTTTCTCTCTCCGTGTTAGTAAAAATTCTGTCTTTGTCTATCATACTTGTGACGATTTATTAGCAGGTCTCTGATCAAGCATACAAACCGGGAAAATATATGTACCTAACGTACCGTATCGCAAAAAATTGTTTATAGGAGGATTGTAACCCGGGCCTTTTCTCGACATGAGGTAAGCGTCACTGTGACTCGGCCACGAATATATTACGCACATTTTAAATTTTAAATTTTGATTATTGACATTGAATTTGACAATAGATTTTTTTTAATTTTAAATCTGTGACAAATATTTTCAATTGTATGGATTAAATATTCAAATTCGAAAGGGAAAAAAATATTCAATTTAATTAAACTATTTATATAACAGAGTAGACATAGTAACATTTTTTCAAGTAGCTCTAGTGCAATTATAATTCAACTCATAAGTGTTGAATTATCATTGCACTAGAGCTACATGAGGGCTTTTGGTGACAGGCGTCGTAATTTAGAACTATAATCAAGTAACGAGTCGATATCTGTGCATTTTCTTAAGCCCATTTCACACCTGCACAACTACTTGCAATTCCGTTGCAACTAAATGCAACTGCAACTCGTAACTTGTGGTAACCTGGTTCTTCGGGTTTCCACAAAAAATTATTTATCTCACAATTTGGCAAGTTTTATCTTTTTGTAAAACTTTTTTCAAACCATAGACTCGCTCTTATCTCATTGAAAACATTGCATGCTCTTGAGCGTGAAATTTTCGTTGTTCCTAAAAGTAATTTGTTTCGTTTGTATAATGGAGTCGTCAGCCAGAGAGTGTTGCACGTGTTGAAGTCTTCTAAAAAGAAATTATGGGCTAGAAAATGGATTCTTAGAAGAAAGCAATTAGGTTGCTTTGATAATTTGGTGAGGGAACTAGCATTCGAAGTAAGTATATTATCGGATTTTTTTTTTTTATTTTATCAATTAGATTGGGTTACTTTTATATAAAAAATTTAAATCGCATTTTTTCCACATTAAACGTTTTAAGTTATATTGCATGGATAATTATTTAAAATTAAATCATTGTGTATTTTTATTATTGCTTTTTAACCCAATCAATCAACCCATTTTTAATTACGCAGATTTTTGAATTTTTTTGCAAGCATGTAAAGTTGGCGTCTTAAAAAGTAAATAAACAACCAGTTGGCGAAGTCTAGTTCGTCACAATGTAGCCAAACAAATGCTGAATTCTGATTGGCTAACGGTACATGCAACTTGAGATTTTTCGTGCTCGCATGAAAAAATCTCACGAACTTGAGGCAACTTTTAAATGCATGGTGTCCTATGGGAGTTGCAAGTAGTTGTGACAAGGTGTGAAATGGGCTTTAGACTGACTCATGCACCCTTTTGGCTCTTAGACATACAGGGTGTCCAGAAAAGGACTCCCTGTTTTCAAAAATTATAAAAAAGAAATGGATAGAGATATTAACACAATTCTTGCAGAAAACGAATGAGTCATGTCTGGAATTTGATATGGATCACTTTATTATGTTAGTTATGTTTATTACGTTATTATGTTATTAAACTTTATTATGTTCAATTTAACCGACAGATGGCGCGGCAATACCGTGTGTTGGCTGTATGAAAGAACTAGGCATGCGTATATACCGAAAAGAAGGACACGTGGTCAGAAATGTTCAGTTGCTTTCAGTTTAGGGAAAGCAGCAACAGTAATTGCATGGAATCCAACAAATGGTATTGCAGCGCCATCTGTTGGTTAAATTGAACATGTTAAAGTTTAATAACATATAATAACGTAATAAACATAACTAACATAATAAAGTGTTCCATATCAAATTCCAGACATGACTCATTCGTTTTCTGCAAGAATTGTGTTAATATCTCTATCCATTTCTTTTTTATTAATTTTTGAAAACAGGGAGTCCTTTTCTGGACACCCTGTAGATATGCTGGCGAATCTCTGCTATTTTTTATTTCAGCTAGAAAAGTCAATAACAACATGTCTCAAAGCTTCGTATTAGAAACAGATAGAATTTGAGTGAGTTTTTTTTCCCTATTGATCTGTTGATTGAATCGGACTGCGTAACCTAGGCAACATAGCATTCAAATAAGTTTAAATTCAAATTATGTTATCCCACTATAACGTAACAATAGATTACGTATTAAATATGCAGTGCGGTATTAAATTGTACTAATAATATACACAGGAGTGGCGACACAACTCGCATTTTTTTGCAATTTAGGGAAAACTTCTTTTCACCGAACGATGCGATTTTGTGAAAATGAAGTGCACTCTAGGCCAATAGTAATTCACTGGGCGTTCATAAGAATTCTTGGTCTAGTTAAGAGGGACTGTCAGTCCCATTGAGCTAATGCATTAGTTTTGAAATCACAACTTTTCAAAAAGAATGAATTTGTCATGTTATCCCATTTTCACCATGTATGGGAATCATCATAACATACATTTAAAACAAAATTGAAAAGAAAATAACATCCGGTTATTTAATTATTAATTGAGAAAGTTTTAAAACAGTGTCGCCATCTACTGCATATTTTTGGCATTTTAAAATTTCAAAAATATATAATTAAATAACTAGATAACATTTTCGTTCCAAATTTGTTTCATTTCTATGTTATGTTGATTCCCATACCTGGGGAAAAAGGGCTAGCATGGCAAAGCAATACTTCTGCGGAATTTATGATTCCAAAACTAATGCATTAGCTCTATGGGACTGACAATCCCTCTTAATAGGTGTTGCCTTATCTACTAAGGTTAGTTGGTACTTACATATTCCGGTTTCTGTTCTTGATCAGAGACTCGCTTATAAACCTTCGTCAAGTAAGACAGACACGGGCAGAAATTTTACTGACACATGGTCCCAAGGCTGTTCTGACCAGTTTACGCTTGGTTGAAACGTTTCTGGCTGTTTATTTCTAGCATCCGAGGAACTTTAACGCGGCCAAATTTGCCTCGTAAATTAGAACCCTGGTCAAGTGACGAGGTCGGCCTCTGGGCGGGAACCTTACGGAATTTTCGAGCTGCATTGTAATGTACGCTAACGCCAACGGGACTTTGGACTCCATATATTCAACGAGCTCGTCTGTTTCAGTTTACTCGGGCTCATCCGTGATTAATCGTAGATTTTACTACTATTTCTTGAACATATCCGGTTTATATGACGACTGTTAGTAGCTGGGATTCGGACCTCCACTACTGAGAAGGTTCAATCTCAAAGCTGACGCCTTAACCACTAGGCCACTGACAGGGTCCTGTTTACGTTTGAAGAGAACGTTTGTGACTCAATAATTCTAGAAAAGCTCTCTGTGGCGTTACACTATCCCTCCGGTTCGGGATGTCGGCTGTTCCGGAAGAGAGTAACGAAACCTGTTCGGAACCTGAAAAGTATAGTCGGCCGTACACAAATTGGTTTCGTATCTTGCCTTCGGAAAAGCAGACAATCCGAGAGATGTCCAAGAGATCTTATGTGGCCGTAAAGTTGGGGTACACCCAGGGCAGGATTTCTACAGGCTGTGGCCTAAAGCGGCGAATTTTTTGGGGCGACAAATTTTACGTCAGTTTTCAGAAAATTTAAATATCTGATTTTCTATTTCTATATTTTCTAATTATATTGTATTTCAAATAAACCTATTTTCCCTCTTTTATATTCGTTGTGATAATTTTAAACAGCACATACCCCCCTATTTTGCAACTAAACAGCTAATATTTTTTCCCGAAGTGGGAGAATACTGTGTCAGGGGCGGCAAATTGATCGTAGCCTACAAGCGGCATATCTTTAAATACGGCCCTGGGTATACCCATAGATGGCGAAATAAAATATATATAAGACTACAAACTCACAATGACAACAAGTTTTATTTAAGCAAAATCAGCGAATTCTCTTCATGAAAAGAAATAACCATTGAAAGGAAAAAGCTCGAAAATAATATGAAGAGTAATCAAATTTAAGTCTTAAATTTCTTTCTTTTTCGTAACAAAGTGGTTAAAACAGATAATCCAAAATAATAATGTTTTTTTACAATACAATCATAGCAACAATAACTATTGCGTGGTATTCCATAACTTTCAAATTTCATATATTTACAAATATGTTCATGGTATAATTAAATTAAAAATATTTATTTAATAATAATATTACTCATACAGCGATCTTCATTAAAAATATCAACTAAGGTAATGCTCATTAATTTATGTAGATAATACTGTTTTACATAATCAATATAGTTTGTAAGATATTTTTTGCATAAAAAAATTTGTGCGCGACATTTTTATTTCAATTCATAAGTTCTTTAAAGGCATTTTTAAGAAAACTAAAGCACATTAAAACGAATTTTAACAGTCAGGCTAATTCGATAGAATTTATTCAAAACTGGAACATTTAAAGAAATACGCTGAAGTGTACAAATAAAAATCATATAAATGGAATAAATAAATTTAACTAATTTAGTTTCGAAAAAGAAAAATACCCCATGCAGTTTTTGGGTTATTTATTCATATGATTTTATAACGAGTTTTCTTAACAAAGAAATGATATATAAAAACCCAAGACACTTTAAAATGTTTAAAAAAAATCGTTGGTGTTTAATGAGAAAGAATATTTTAGGTTGTACTCATGGACATCTAAAAATGTACTTTAATAGAAAAAAATAGAGACGGCAATTTAAAAATTCTAATTTCTTTCCTATTTTTTTAATAAGAATTAACTAAAACATTTAAAAATAAAACGTATTTCTTATTATAAATATATTTTTGTAATAAATATAAACTTTTTTCTCACTGAAAAAGATAATACATAAATTATATGCCTAAAATGATATAAGTAACAACATACATTTTCCATTTTTAAAAATTCCTTTTTATAATTATATCATGTAAATTTATTCTTGCAAGCAGTTAAGAAAAATATATTTTCTGAAATTCTTTATATTCATGACTTTTTAAAATAGATAGATGTAAAATGCATGGCATATTTTATGAATATGTCTTTATCATGTAATGAATATTAATAAAACACTGACGAGTTATTATTTTTGCTATTGTTAGGAATATAAACGTATCAGGAAAAAGGATATTAAATTATTAAAAATTCATACATATACACTGCTCAAAACAATTCGGGCAGCACTTTTCGTACTTTTGTTAACCCTTTCAGTTCCAACGTTTTATTTTTTATTCCACAAATCTAAAATGTGTGAAATAGATTCATTATGCATCAGAAATGAAATGGTAAAAAAACAGAGTAAAAATTTTTAATTTTTTAGCTAAAATTTACGGGGGGAAAAATAAGGAAGCATAAATTTTGAATAAATTATAACAATAACTTTTTCAAAACTTTATTTGTTAAAAAAAGTTAAAATAAATTTTTGAACATCTAAGAATGTAAGCGTGAAGAATTTAGGGTCAATTTATTTCATAAAAATTTTTGGGAGAGAATTTTATTTTACCATGTTTCCATATTTTCATTTAATTAAAACAAACATTATGTAATTCTCCAAAAGACATGATCCTTCCTTCTAACGATAAATAAGTGCGAGCTCAACTAAGTGAGAAAAAAATCACAAGCTGATGACTCCAAATGGAATCATTTTGGGTGAAAGGGTTTGAACCATGCAATCCCTTAACTCTTTTGAGCAGTGTATTATGTATGTGAATCGCTAAACTAATAGATGAATCATTCTAAAAGCAATATTTGTTTCCTTTCATAAAACGTTACTTAGAACTTTTGTATCACAGATAAAAAAAATGTTGCTTATTTTTCAGGTGACTGTGTAGCACATACATAATAAAACATGTTTATACACATGTTTTTTTTCAAAGGCTAAAATTAAGTTATGCAGTGTGGAGGAAATAAAAGTGGCCCCGGCATGGAGAGAGATGCTTGCAGAGAGATGCTTGGCGATAAAAACTACTGAAGCCGCCTAAAAGCCTCCAAGTTGAATTCATTAATTATTCAAGCATTCAATGGCTTCACATGGCAAACCTATTTTTCATTGGTTGTTACTAGACTAGAACTGCACATGAACTATTGGCGAGTTCAGGTCTGAGTACGATCTGTGTAAGTGAGCATTGCTGACATCAGTGCACAGGTGAAGATGCCACAGTTACAGGCACATAATGGACAACTTGCATGAAACGCGAAATGCAGAATATATATATTTTTTCTAGTAGATTAGAATCTGCAGATTCCGAATATAAGGTTGAATATTCACAAAAATGTTTATTTTCACCAAAATTTACATTTAAAATTTGCCGAAAATTTACGTCAGTGAAAAAGCATTGACGTCAAATGTTATGCTCTTGGCGATTTTTGGATCTTCTGCAATGCGTAATGTTTGAATACACTTTATAAATTGGTAAAACGTACGATTCATACGAAACTTCATTGAAAGAAGAAAAAATATTATTTTAACAAGTTAATATTAAGGAAATTAAACAGTCTGTTCCAGGTTTGGTTGTATAGTTAAAATACCCACTTGAGCGCGTATGTGTTATTGCAGAACTATTGACTATTCAATCTGATCGGAATAGACGGGTGATATCATTGGACGTTTGAAGAAATTAACTGGAATGAACATAACATGTTTCTGTAAAATAGCCGACTTTTTAAAGAGTTTGATAAGGATGATAGCCAAGTTTAATTGCTACAAAAGCGATACAGTGAAATGTGTTATGGAATAACACGCCAAGAACAAGAAGTCAAAGTTGACGTCATTTGATATGCCGGTATAACGGAAGTGACGTATCGCTAATTTAAAAAGAAATTTAAAAATAAATACATCTTAAAAACCAGAAATACTTAAGTTTTAGAGGTTTTTAAATGTGCTTAAACGAATAAAAATGTTTATGGAAAACGCTGCAATTGTCCATTCGCTAAGCACCTGTTTGGGTTTATTATTGAAACAATCAATGGCTTCACATGACAAACCTGTTTTCGCATTGGTTTTTGACTTGGCAGCATTTTCTGTATAATCCCTACTTCTAAGCTGGGCCACTTTTATTTGCGCAACCCTGTAGTTAGTAATGGATGCAATACATGAGTGACATAATACCAGCATGCACAGTACAAAACATCAAATATTTTGGCAATTATTTCAAGACTGTCATGATAAAAATTGAACAATAATATTTATCACATTAAAAATTCGAGTTAAGCTAGATTTATAGAATAATACTGTTTTTATATCATATTACTTATATAGCAATTTTAGATATTTATCATATTTATGGATATGTTACAGAAAAGTTAATTGTTTTGTTCAGAAAGTTTATAATGGAAATTCATTTTTAAAGCACATAGCAGTCTTCCCGCTTTATTTACATTACAAAACACTAAATTGTGAAGTATTTTGTCTTCATTCCCTTAATGTAACACTTTAAGGCATAATTTTCATTTTTTAAGATGTAAAACTCCATATTTTCTGTCTCAGAAACAATTATATTTCTTAAGATCGGTTATGTATAAATTAGGATTTCAAAATGGCTGTAAAAATAGAACTACTGGTAAGTAGGCAGTAAGTTTTAATAAGAGCATTTGATAAACATTTATTTTGGGCACAGTATTCTTACATTTGGATAAGGAACATTTGTGAAATTCTGTTTGTCTACATTGCTCCATTGCTACACTATTTTATTGCTGTCTAAACACTGCACTTTAAGAATGAGTGCATGCGTAAGAAAGATTTCTCAAAATTGTATTTAAAAGTTCATATTTTACATCCATTTCAAATCGCAATAATAAACAGTAAATCGCATCAAAGCCATGTTAAATGTAGTTTCATAACCTTTGCTTTGATATATGAACTGTGTTAATATTAAATTTAAATTTTATTACTCTATTAAGCTTTATAAATAATTGCATATTCAAAGATTGGTACTTGAAGACCGGTGTAGATGAAGAATTGAAATAGGAGTTCTCGATAAAAAAAAACACTCGAAAAAAGCAAAAGGTCTTCTAAAGCACGATAAAGAATATATATAAAAGATAGAAGAGTAAAAGAAAGATATAGAGAAAGATAGAGAGAAATCATATTAGACAAGCAACTCTACTTTAAGCTATAAGAAGTACCAGAAAAATTATGTAAATGAAGTATTTGAACTTACACATATTGCGAGAAACTAGGTGATCATAGACAGCTCATGTACTAGTGGTCAGCTGACAGATGTCTGGTGATATTGTTTTTTTAAGAAGTTGCTGGCCTTTTGTGTAATAAACTAAATAATCTATTGTTTTAAAAGGTATACAGTTTATTATCAAGTTATAATCCAAGCACAAGTATCATTTTAATCGCTTTCAGGATAACAGCCGATATGACATACTGTGATAGTGTGGTTTAGCGTCAGAATTTGCAGACAGATTTAACTTGACTAATAAACTGATAAATTGAAAGTAGTCAACTACTTCCTGGTCTTTCTGGAAAACTGCGGATCGCAATTTTCTACCAAGGTAAACACAATATCCGGTGCAGCAAACTGAGATTTGGCATCAGACCAAATAAGCAGTTCCACGAATAGCCTTGTTTGCATCTGCAAACTTAGATAAATAGTAGTTTAATATAAAAACCAAGCGAAAACGATTAAAGATGGACAAGTCTCAAGAGTTGGAAACAAAAACTTTTCACCGTCGCCTTACCATAGTCCAGACAACATCAAAGATTGCTCTTGGTAAACTGTCTTGACCAAGTTTATCAAACATGATCAAGAAATTGGTAAGGGTGGAGATAATCTAACAGGGAAACTTCTTAGCCGAGCAAGCACCGCCGAGTCCGTAGAAACTGGCCACTATTTTATGCAATCTTCTCCAGGAATAGGTCCTTCATGCTTTCACGTTATAATATACAGTAGAACAGCGCGGACAGATTTAACGTGCACCAGAAGGCAGGTGAGGAGAAATATGAATGGTAAGGATAAGGGGTGGCTTCCGCCGGACGCTGGGCAGCCCATCTCTGCTCTTGTGACGTAGGGGACAGCCCTTCCTTTTAGTTCTGGTGGCCCCGCACATTGGGTCTCCTTGGGCATGTTCAGCTGCAAGTAACAGTATGTTGATACATGCATAAACTTAAGAATTAAAGGAGGGAAATCAAAGTTTTATAGACATAGGTAACCATTAGTTGGATTGCGTTTACCTTAAAAAAATATTGTACAGATTGTACAAAACATTAATTTGAGGTAGATAAATCAGAGTTTTATAGACACGAGATAAAACTGACAATTAGCAATGTTTTATTTCAAATAAATATGCTTATAATGAAAATGGGAAAATTAACGAGATTAAAATAAAATGAATGAAATTTGCTTCTACTGATAACATAATGCGGCTAAAGTTTTGCATTTTTAAGATCTTTTAGTATTTCACAAGTTTTTGAAGGTTTTTTTTTAATTTATAAATATTTTTCTAATTTTGAGAATAATTGCAGTGTGCTGCATAACATTAATGTGTATTGTTAAAAGTTTTGGCTATAAATGTATAGGACAAAGAGAACAATAAAACTGTTGTAGAAGCTTCCACATTTTATGTATTAATGTCAGGTGCAAGATAAAAAAGAATGTTCACCTTAGACTTCTCATCTTTGACGAGGTCTTGAAGCCATGCGATACGGCAATCACACTCAAACGGGTTTTCTGCAAAATATAAAGTCAACTTAAGGAAAGGGATTGCCAATTGAAGAACTTAGTGGAAGAACGTGCTAAGTGATAAAAAGGTAAAAACAAGAAAATAAGCTTTAAAGTTTTTAGTTTCAACATAGATCCATTGAAAACGGTATTTGTAAACGGAAAAGAATTTAACTTAAAGTTTATAAAAAAGGGAAACTTGATATCTTGAAAGGAGGGAATAACATGCTCATCGACACAAAATCTAAATTTTTTTCAAAAATGTCACTTAGCACGTTCTTCTACTAAGCTCTGCAATTCTAAAGGAAATATCAAGCAAAGTTACCTTCCCAAGTTTCAAACCCTTAAAGGTACTTGACAACTGGAAGATGTATGACCTTAATAGCTATAAAAAAATACTTGGGGCATACAGAGTTTTTCAATAGAAGTGCCATAGGAAAACCATACATAGAGGGGTGAATTTATTGTCAAGCGGTCTCACAGGTTGCTTTGAAACTAGAACAAGATTTTGCAGACCAAATGCTATTTTGAGTTCTTCGGCATTTTTAAATTTGAAAAAAATTAAAAGTTTAAAGAAGGGTATTGAGATGATGGACTTTTCCGTCCGTTTTGAACCTCTCCTTCAACTTCCATTCTAACAATCGGATTTCAGAAACACCTTTTTTGTTTGAAAGGTTCGATAACAGAGACATATTTTATAGTTTTGGTCGTCTGTCTGTACTCACAAATTCCTTACAACTTTTTCGACCATGAGATTAAATTTTTTTTTTACTGTTATGCATTATAAAACAGGCTTAAATACTTTTTTTCCGTAAATCAAATGTCCGTATTATAATTACTTTATTATAGTAATAAAAGTAAGCCATTTTAATTCATTCAGAACTTTCTATCTATCTAAGTTAATGATACGTTAATTAGAATATAGTGTGTTGTCACATCCATATTTTTGGATTTAATAGCAATAGCCGAATATACGCTGCTGCATTCATTTTTGATTGTAACTCTGTTTTTAGTGTATAAATGGAAGTGGTTAGTGTGTAGTGGAATTAGTTCTTAGATAGTTCATCTTTATTTTCCATAAAAAAGGAATTCCAAAAGTATGGCTCTGATTAAGTCACTATATACTAGTGCCCATGATACGATATTGTGCAGAGAGACGTATCGGGTTCTATTTGACCTCATAAAAACATACGCGCCCACATGGTAAAACTCAAAATACACTTTTCTATAATCGTTTGGTTTCAGGTAAAAATGACGGACACCAGTCGAGTGGTCTTTAAATGATAAAGTTCATATCACACGGACGCCCATTCATTAAACCCAGCCCTCAACGCGACTCGGGATTCAACTGTTATGTCAATTTCGACTTCGCGAAGTTGGACATGGTCAGTGTTCCATGAAAGGTTGCTTCGCATATTCTATTTTCGAGCAGTTGATAATAGAAATTAATTCTCATATTTGGCGCAATTTTATGTTTGCTCATCAAAGTTGGTTAAACCTATACATGCTTTAAAATGACTTAGGGTCTCTTCGCTGTGACGAAAACAGTGATATATCTGATTGGTTCAAATACCAGGCTGGATCAACAATATCGTGTGAGGTTGACGACGTTGGAGATATTTTCTTTAACTCCAACCTCCATAGCAGATGGCAGATTACATCTAACTTTTAAGATAAGGTGGAGTTGAAGATATTGAAGCAAGATATGGTTGAGTTGGTAGTTGGGTTGGAGAATTTTCGCTCCTGTGATATGCATTTTAAAGGGAAACAACAAAGTTACTCATATTTCTGATTTAGAGTTAGGTTGAATTATCATCTTCGTAACAGAGATACACGAGAGCTGGTGGCGACGGGGGTTATAATTTAGAATCACAGTCAAGTTACAAGTTTTGACCTGAATAGGCTGCAACTTTTAAGGGCGACATCGTACGCGGCGACGGGAATTTAGAGCGTACATAACGTGCACTCTCTCAACAGGGGTATAATTAGGCGGACTCTTGAGTTACACAGGCCATTTGTAGGTCGACTATGGTCTGACATTAGTCGACTGGTCGACAATGACATGACAATTTCCGGACCCAAACATGAGACCTTTTGCATGCAAGGCAAACTCCTTAACGACTGGGCCCCCCTTCCTACACTCTTAAAACAAAAGAGTGAAATTCACTCCTATAGGAGAAGTGCATTTTCGGCACCGGAAAGAAGTGGAAATTAACTCAGACTGAGTTAAAACCGCTCGTTTTAAGAGTGTAGGACGCAGATTGTTTTCTCTTATTTCTTTTACCCACTCCGTAAAAGAGTGAAATTCACTCCTATAGGAGAAGTGCATTTTCGGCACGGAAAGGAGTGGAAATTAACTCAGACTGAGTTAAAACCACTCGTTTGTTTTAAGAGTGTATATTTCTGGACCATGATTGGGTAATTCTTTAAAAAAAAAATACAAGCTAACCGTTAATCATTAAGAGGCATATTGTAAGCCCTTTTTTATAGAACATCTGGGAATAACAATAAATAATCATGAGAGGATATTTTTATATAATTAGCGCTATACTTTATAAAACTTTTTTTTCGGTGAAGCATAGAAAATATATTGCTCCCATATTAACAAATTTTTAAAAACACATCATTATAAGGGACGATTGTTATAACTTCGCGTTTTTTATTCATGGGTATGTACTTATTTTTAACTACAAGGGTATGAGATTTATCCATATTTGCATTGTCTTGCCACTTTAAACGGCACTGACTTTGCAGTTAAGGACAATTTTAATTTTCAATAAATAATTTTACACAAAATATTCGAACCAATTTCAAAAAGGGAGATTATAGAGACCTGCAAGTCCGCTACATTTGTCATAAGAAAAAAGCCGTTTGTAAGAATATTCAATACAGCCGAAGAAATGTGGCTAAAAAATATTTTTCCCCAATGGATTAACACAGAGGCACTTTGGTTTGGAGATCCGTGGTCAATCGGGTTCATTCGTCCTTAGGGTAAATGCATATGACAATTTTTTTATTGTAACACTGGCTTATTGTTGCTATACCTATGATGTTATATCAAAGTGTAAGGATTTATAAGGCTTAATCAGCCTTTTCAGGCTTAATCAGTCTGATTGTTAAAAATGGATTAGGTAGGGAGAACTATGGATATTTGACCCATAAGGATTCGTGACCCAATGCCCTTTTTCTCAGCATTGGAAAAGTTTCATAAGCTGAATGTGGCATCACTTCTTTCCTTTCAGTCAGCCGACCACATGGTGAACAAACCCAACTGAATCATTGCATACGTGTTTAGATATACGAAGAAATATGTTTTCATGCACTGAGAGTAATTTTTTTTATGCCATAAGAGTTTTGGGTGTACATTTTTTGGTTTAAAAGAAATATTTTTCAATTAGTTAATTGTTTTGTTCATGCATTTAGCTATGATTACGTGCATAATAGTTTTAATGTATTTATTTGCAAAATACTTTGTTTTGGGGTTAAGCAAAAAATTTGCAATTAGGGATACTTGACCCAAGCCAATTAATGATATGTGACCCAAGTAAATTATACAAAAAGTAGACAGAAGCATACCAAGTAATTTTTTCAAAAAATCATGGGTGTCAAAGAAGTAAATGACTGCGTTTTTACCGAATATATATAATATTTTGGGGAAATGGAATATTAAAAGATTTGTTGGAAAGGTGCAAGAAAAAAAAATTCTGACAAGCTTGCAATTCAGTTTGAAAAAAAAATCAATGGAAAATGTTTTCAATTGCCTAAAATGGATAATATATCCCAAGTTGATATAAAAACCACATTTGTTTTCTCTGCAAAATAAAATAATCTTCAGTTATGTATTCAAACAAGACTTTACGTTTAAAATTGAATAATTCGTTAATAAGAATAATTAATGGGTTAAAAATATAAATAATTTTGTCTGACAAAAATTAAATATATATATAAACTTTATTTGTTGCTATTTTTGACATAATGTTAAAGTATTTTGATAATTTTAGTCATTTTACCAAATATATGGGTTGGGTCACGTATCCTTAATGGGTGGGTCATGTACCGTATATATATATATATGTATATATATATATATGTGTGTATGTGTGTGTGTGTGTGTGTGTGTATATGTGTGTGTGTGTATATGTGTGTGTGTGTGTATATGTGTGTGTGTGTGTGTATATGTGTGTGTGTGTATATGTGTGTATGTGTGTGTGTGTGTGTGTGTGTGTGTGTGTGTGTGTGTGTGTGTGTATGTGTGTGTGTGTGTGTATGTGTGTGTGTGTGTGTATATGTGTGTGTGTGTGTGTATATGTGTGTGTGTGTGTATATGTGTGTGTGTGTGTGTGTATATGTGTGTGTGTGTGTGTATATGTGTGTGTGTGTGTGTATGTGTGTGTGTGTGTGTGTGTGTGTGTGTGTATGTATGTGTGTATGTGTGTATGTGTGTATGTGTGTATGTGTGTGTGTATGTGTGTGTGTGTGTGTGTGTGTATGTGTGTGTGTATGTGTGTGTATGTGTGTTATGTGTGTATGTGTGTATGTGTGTATATATATATATATATATATATATATATATATATATATATATATATATATATATATATATATATATATATATATATATATATATATTATATTGTTTTATACTTTATGATGTATAAATTTATTGCATTTGCACATCCATAAATAGTGTTTTTTAAAAGTTACAAGCAAAAAACTACAATTTGGGTCATGTGTTCCTGGTTCCCCCTACTGTTTTATAATAACACATATGTGCCTTTGGCAATATTTGCACGATTGTCTTACAAAATAATTGACAACAGACAGTGGAATGCTTATAGATTTCAAATATAAAATTTGTGTTTGTTTAGTTTGTTAAACTGTTTACTAACTAAAAACTAAACTGTTTGTTTAAACTGTTTTAGTTTATAAACAAAATTAAAGATCAAAGACAAGGATAATAAAACAGTGTTTCATAAAATTGAAACCTACTATAAAGAAATAAATTAAGGTATCTCCTTTGCTATGAAAATAAAAAAAACACGCATAAATGCTTTAATATTCATTAAAAGTTTATGTGGAGAACCTTTAACCCAAAAATTCCCAAGAAAAAGACTTCAAAAGAATCGTAGCTCAAGAGCGTTCTTCTCTTTTAAGTGGGGCAAGCAGAAATAAGCAATAAATATTCATGAGTAGGCAATTAGCAATTCTTCCTGAAGTTTTATGAGGGGTGAAGAAAAGAAAAACCTTAGCTGCTGTCTTCTTGATGAGTTTGCAATCAGTTCTTTTTGCTGAGCGTTTCTAGTAGATAGGTATATAGATAAACGTTTCCGGCTCTCTATTTCTCACTGTCCATGAGGAGTTTAAACACAGCCAATTATGCCTAGTTAAGGGGCGGGATCAACACCTGATCGGGCACCTTTTGAATATCATCGTAGGCTAATACTGTCGGGATTTTACTAACAGGCTAATACTGCCACAGATTTAACGAGCACATATTTTGTAGTGTACTCGAGTACCCAGTAATTGTTGAGCGATTTTTTTCCAGCCCGAGGACTTCTATAGTGGCTAGGGCAGAACTAAGAACCTTCTCGGTTGAAAAAGCGTCAACACATAAACAGACCCCCCCCCCTTAGCGCAACCTAAAATACGATATTGTACAATATCAGCAGGACATTAAACTTATCCTATTTAGCGTTAATATAAAGTGTTTGTAATTTTGAATGAATTTTTCCATTTCACCATCTGTATTTTAAATGGCAGAGTTGCAACTCCATTTCTCTCCTAAAGTACCATGCCTTTACCAACTACCATTTATGATTTCAGACATTTTTTCTAGTTTACACAAAAGAAAATTGTTCTAGAACTTTCTGCAATTCTGCACTAATATATAGTAAAGAAAAACATTATTGAAATGCTTATCAAAATCCTTCATATTAAAAGTGAAGCAAGTTACATATTGTAGCAAAATTTAAACAAGATAAAATTTTGCCCGAAGGCTAAATTCCTTCTTACCAAAAATAAATAAACTTTGCTTAATGCATTAAAATTCTTAAATGCGTCAGTACAGTTATGAAAAAATACAGTTGGTATTTACCTAAATGAAAGAAAATATTATTGTCTCGTTGAAAACTTTTTCAAAAATTTATCTGTTATATAAAAAAGAAACATACTATACATTGACGTTTTATGTTGAAAATCAATCGTGGCTAAAATTGTGATGGACTTTTAAAATCTACTAAATATATAATTTTCAATATTAAAGAAACTTAAAAAGCGTTCAAACATTATACGATCAACATGCATTATCGGTTAAAAGTAACAAGTTGTTACACAGCTTTTTATATAACATTAATGATATACGCGATGTTACAGGAAGTAATAAAATAAAGGATGTCTCAAGAAAAGGTGGTAAATGTCCAAAAAAATGTATCTATTATGCTGTAACAACAAAAGAAGACATCCTAAATAAATATTTATCCTGTCACATGTTAATTAGAATACTCTGCTCTACACACTGGCTAGTGAGCGTTGTTGTAAAAATTTGCACCAGAAAAGTTTACCCGAACTGCTAAAGCATTTTACAAAATTACGCAAAATATCGTAAGTAATCACCGATTAGTTTTGTAATACAACAGAAGATTAATACATGAGGGATATTTTATTTTATAGGCCGAAAAAAAGTGAATTTATTATTAATTGACGAATCTTTTTTGTCAAGCATAAAACATTTTATGAGACAAATTTTGTCATACGTAAGACAATTATTTTGATAACAATGAGGCGATAAATTTTGTAAGACGTTTCATATACGTTGTTTTGCTAATACATTAGATAATGCGTGTGATAACACATGAGGTGATGAATTTTGTCATGTACATGTGACACATTTTGTAATAACTAAGACAATTAGTTTGGTAATGCATGAGACTATTTAATTTTTTATGCACGAGATATAGTTTGTATACGTTAGATTAGATGATTGATTAATTTGTTAATGCAAAACGGTAAACTAAGTGACACAAGATAAGATAAAGGGTCTCTGAGTTTGATTGCAGCTAGAGAGCCTAAATAAAAGAACGAACTTGTACTTCGTACAAGTATATAAGAGTGCTGCCACTCTGGAGCGACTGGCAACTGGTTCTCCAAGCTCCTGACCGGTTCGTGACAACCTAGAATCGTTATTGCTTTTAACAGCGCCAAAGATAAACCGAAACTGAAGTTATATTCACTCGTTAAGAGAATACAAAGTTATTGCCTCAAATTAATCATAACTTTTTCAGTTATACACATTTTGTTATTTGCTTTGCTGTGAATTGTAGACTATTGGTTTGATTATTTTTCCATACAATAAAACGAAAAAGTGAAATTAAGCCGATATCAAGGCAGTGGACCCCTCTTAAAATACAAAATAATACTTTCGTTCACGAATGACACTCAATGCCGTATCAGAAGACGTCACTTGACTGTGGTTCTAAATTATGACTCCCGTCGCCAATAGCCCTCGTATAGCTCTATTGCGACGACGATAATTCTAACTAACTTTTTAAAAGAACGCCAACACTTGAAGCCAACTCGTGCCAAAACGCGGCTTTGGAGAACGGAAGTTAGTTCGGCCAATGAGATTCCAGCCGCTTTCCTAGAGTGTCGACACTCTTTTATACTTGTACGAAGTACTAGTTCGTTCTTTTATTTAGGCTCTCTATTTGCAGCCCATTACGATAACAGTCAGCGCACTGTAACGGGTGAGGGTCCGATTCCCGCCTTCGCCCTGGATGTACTGTCTCTCTCTGCGTCAGTAAAATTTCTGTTTGTGTCTCTCTTACTTGACGAAGGTTTATAAGCGGGTCTCTGATTAAGCACACAACCCGAAAATGCATGTACCAACCTACCTACCTACCAAGAGAAGATTTTCAAGGAGCTTTGCCCCATATAGGTAGGAAGGAAAATAGAGAGGTCCTTGTATATGCGCAGTAGCGCACAAATGAAGCAGGCTAGAGCGGTGCATCTTGGGATACCTCGGTGTCAGTATGTTATGCGCAGTAGCTCGAAAAACCTAAACCCCTGCTTCAAATCCTTTCAACTGGAGGACCTCTCTACACCTCCATCCTACCTCTATGCTTTGCCCCCTTGTCGCTTCGCTCACTTCTCGGTCACCAAACTACATTAGTATAGCCATTAAGAACCGCTTGCATTCAAATAATCATTTAGGTCTAAATTTGAATTTCCAATACTTTTACTTCTTTCTGTAATTGACCTATAGTAAATACTACGAGATTATTTCGAAATTCTTCTGTGAAACGTAGCGTTTGCGTGCTTAAAAATGTTAAAAAAAAATACTAATTTTAGTCCAATTTACTTCGTTATTTTGAAATTACAACTCTAACGCTAAAAATTCTCTTGCGTGTGAAATCTGTTCTGACAGCATTTTAAACTAATTTCTAATTTGAAAAGAAATATACGAAAGTTCATAAAATGTTAAACTGGTTAGTGTAATGCATTTTCTCGTTTATTATTTTACTTTTTTAGTTTAGTTTTCCCCTTTTCAAACGTTATGGAAGTTTTTATTTTGCTTTTTAAATTGCATTTTTCATAAAAGTATTTTAACGAAACAATTTTTCTGAAAAATAAAAGTTGTTATAAGCAAAAATATAAATGATTAAGCATTAAAATATTTAATTTAAGGGTTTTTGTCATCAGTTGCTGAAAATAAATATAAAAAAGAAAAGAGCAAAAAAAATTAAAGCTCTTCACTCTAACCAAGGTTCAAATTTATGAACCTCAGTTCTCGAGTTTTACAATTCCCAATTTAAGTGTCCGTATGAGGAAGTAACTGATTAAAATTACATTTCTAAATTTCAAATAGAGTATATAATTTGCTCTGTCAAATTTCAACACAAATCACCATTAGTTTAGTTAATTTTTAAGCATTAATAGCTCAGTGGCTGAGAGGTATCACATGTCCGCCTCATAAGCCCAAGTTTGCGGGTTCGAACCCCAACTGATTCATCAGATTTTATGGATGGGAAAATCGTGAGCATGCTTGTCATATAATTATGTGGCATGTAAAAAATTCCTTGAGTTCCAATTTGGCCTGTGTTCTTTCGGGAAAATTAATATCCCGGAATACTTTAATATCCAGACAGAGCTCGGATTTATTGTAATCTGAGAGTCAAAATTGATAGCGAGAGTCGCCTAGATGGTGCCACAAAAAATGGCTCCCTGAAAAAAATGCCTAGCCTGAAAAGGCTTAACCGCCAATTAAGCATCCCTGTTAAAAAAAAATTAAGCACTATTAGTAGAGTTAGAGACATGGAAAGTGTAGCGGCACGGCCAACTTCAATCACAAGACCAGAGAAGCTCTCCCACACATAAGCGTAGACGGAAATTTTGACGTCACTGTTCCGAGTGCCGAAGATCGAGAAACTCGTTTGGACACATTCGGAACCCTAAAAATGTGGTCAGCCGTGTACGAGTGATTCCGAACAGGTTTCGAGACAGGTTGTCTTCATCTTCGGAACAACGTCACTCGGAATTATGACGTCAAAATTTCCGTTCCCGAGCGTGTTTGGGAGAGCTCCTTTGGCCTTAGTAGTTGAGTTTTTCGTTGTAGCGGCCGTAATGTTAAATGAGTTGCACATTAAAAAGAACTATCCCACGCACTAAATAATTAAGATACGAAAAATATTTTTTACCGAGTAGAAGTAGAGTAACTCAAACAAAATACAAACACTATTATAGTAGTTAACTCATTTGTTTAAATATTTATAACTGTTATTATTTAAACAAAAAAAATATAAAGACAAATATCTTAATTATTAACGAAACGAATTGATACGAAATCCCACAATTTAATATTTTCCCTTAAACGTAATCTTATAAAGGGCCCAATTTGACAAAAAGCAGCCCCATTCAGAAAAAAAAATATAAGGAAATCACAGATTGCTGTTAATTACCCCATGGGGCCAGTATAAAAGCTAAAACTTGATAAACAAATACGGCCTTGTACTAAAAAGAAGGAAAAATTTAAACAACGACCTTAAAAACTCAATAGTATAACACAGCGAGCACCGTTAAAGATGATTCATGATGTTAAAGGAATCTTTTTTTTTTGCAATTTGTTTTCTAATAAACATTTCTTCAAACCAAGATAATTTTTTTATAAAATATTATTGTACTTGTGAACATGTATTAATATCATGTATGTGAAAACTAAGAAAATGTTAGGTCAAAAAATAAGTTTCGAATATTTTTCGATAAAAATAGCCAACCAGTATAAAAAAAAGCAATTTCTATTCAAATCGTTTAAATGATTTCTATAAACTTAGTTATATTTTGTTTTTTTATTATGAATTTTTAACAATTTTTTAACATTTAATTTGTCAATGTCAACAAAACTTTACAACTCGTATTATCTCGAATTAGGATACAAGAATTTTGTGTATCTGTGTGATGTTTAAAAACTTTATAAAACAAGGACAATACTTATAATAATAATGATGATAGTTTTTCCTTCAACCAGAAAAAAACACCTATTATGTTATAAAAAAATTTCTATGTTATAAAAACTTTTCCAAACGCTTTCAAAACGTTAGGTCAAAATAGCGATTGCAATTCGCATGAAGGTTTGGGCTACGTAGTTATAAGGCGATTTTATGCTTTTCCTCAGAGTGGCTATTTGAAATTGCATTTTCAGTCACGCAACTTTGCATGTTGTTGAAACGACTATATAATTTCGCATAAAACATTAAACCCTAACTACTTATCAAATCAGGCGTTAATTTGTTGAATTATACAAACTAAATATTCCATGTGGTTTGTTTAGGTATTTTTGTTATCTAATTGGCATAATTTCTGTCATATTTGAGCTATACCATGCATAAATTTATGATAAGATAATTATGGCTAAAATGGCCTTTACACATACGGGCCAACATTATGGGGGAGGGGGAGCTGCTGCATAATTATAACAACGAAAATATGGTTGCGGAAGGTAGCGAAAGTGTAAAACATGTTGTGTAACATTACTGTATAAAACTAATAGTAGATTATGCTGATTCCATTATATGGTGTAAGCTTCCACCCCAAAAAAAGATAAAACTTGATAAAAAAGTACGAAAAATCACCCATGAAAATATGAGAAATCTTATGCCAAAGAAATGAAGTACGTTTCCAACATAAAAACAAGTTCTTAAAGAACTAAAATAGCATACTTTCCTGTTACTTAAATACTTACTGAAATTCTAATCGGGAAACAATTAGGTTCTTAACAGTAAATATCATCAACAATCGTTTCTACACTAGATTTTCACACATTAGGAAATAAAATCGCTAAACACAGCATCCAGCTATAATTTAAACTCTAAAAGCCAAATTCAACTATTTTCCTTAATATTCTTTCACAAATAACTTAATATTATTTATCGTCTGCTTGATTTATTTGTAGTTTGAAGAATAATTAAATATTTATTAATAACAAAAGTAATTAAACTACTCCAAACTGCATTAAAAATAAGAAATTTAAATTAAAACTAAGCATAATTGTATGCAAAATATATGCCTTGCCGCTTTCTTGGTAAACAATTAATGAACAATCAAAGAATCACATTGTGCTACATTTTATGACGTCATTCCAAACTAATTCATTAAAAATTTATTTTGCTTCAAACATTTTTGAATAAAGTTTATCATGCCATTGTCGATTTGGCAACAGTGATTTAAATGACACAAAATTGAATTTCAATGCTAATTCAATGGGAAATTCGCCGACAGATAGATTTATGTCCGTCCGGACGTACAGACAGGCGGACAAAAAGTATGAAAGTTAGGGTCTCTGAGGTCATAGCTTTCTAACAAAAAAAGAATTTTTAAGATCCGAATGATAGAACCGATTTTGGAAGGGGTGTACGGACAGACAGACGGATGGACAGACAGACGGACTTCGACCGCATGTCAATACCTACTTTTTCATTTTTTTAAATTCTTTCGAATTAAAAAAAGAAAAGTAGGCTAATAAACATGAAGCGATTTTATAGTAGAATTTAGCTGCTGTTACTGGAATATAACAATCCACGTAGCAATGTTCAATTTTGCAGTGGTATTTTGTGATAATGCTTTGATTTTGTATGCCGAAAAAAACTTGTTTTAACGTAACACTCAACTTTGTAATAATTATATTACTAGAATACCAATTTACCCACTTCTCAAAGCGTTTTTGATATATTATTTTTTGTCAATATGTTATTTTAAAAAGTTAATATTGCTCATGCACTAGTGGTAAGTAGATGGTTCTCCAATCTTCGTGGAAGATTCTTCAAATAACTTGATTTTAATCGCCGGAACTTCAAAATTTGAATAAAATTACACGCCAATAATCAAAAAGCTAAAACTTTTCAGTGTTCAGTGAGGTTTCGTAAATCGAATGATAACATGTGATTTTAAATTAAAAATAGTATGGTACACAATCACTGGGCTTATTTCTCGATAAGTAATCACCCTTGGACGATTTAAGTGGCATTGTTTCATATCTAGTGTGAACACAGAACTTTACAAATTATTTCTCTAAACCTGCTCATTTCTTTTTAAAATGTAGCCGTCAATGATTTGAAGGCAGTTGTGACAGTTTTTTTTAGCTCGTTTAAACGTCAATTTGAAAGTGCTACCTTCCAAGTCACAAAGCTAATCGATAATTCACTTATAGTGAACCTTCGAGTTTCCCAAACAGCTTGGTCAACTCGCAGAACAGTCTGTAGCGACTGACTTGATTCCTTGATCCCCTTTTTCCTGAACTTCAGTTCGGCCTGTCTTTAAATTTTCAACACCGTTCACGAACAACGCCATCACTCATAAAGGTGTCTCCATACACTCAACTCATTCTTCGATGAGTTTCTGTTGCACTTGTTCCCTTCTGCTTGCGAGAAACAAATAACAACGCGCCATTCTCATTTGGCGGCTACATTTTATGAAGAGAGTATTGTTAAAGCCCTGGATATTGTAAAGATTTTTCACAGATCTTTTATCGTCAAGGTGATTATGGAGAGAAATAAGCTGTTTTGTACAATAATTTTGTTAATAAAATCTGTTTTCTATATTGACCCGTATTTTCTTTACAGCTCATCGGAGGTTGATAAAAAAAACCTCGTATTTTGGCATTGTCCGGGCCCGAACTTAGGACTTTTAGCATGCAAGACCAGCGCTTTGCCGGCTGGGCTCCCCATCTGCCATACAGACATGCAGAGATATAAAACAAATAAATTAAAACTAATGAAACAAATTCTTACCGTGCATGTCTATAGTCTGCAGGGTGTCTAGTACAGGTCTGAATGCCTCGATATGTGCCGTGGACAGGAGGTTGGACTGCAGATACAGCCACTCTAGGGAATCCAGTGGAGACAATGCGCCGGGCGACACCGTCCGCAACCTACAAAAGACAAAAATGAAGAGTACAGGGGAAGAACCGCTTGATTTATTAGGAGTCATCCCGTAATTGTGTCTGCTTGGCGGACATTGGCGGCAGGAAACCGGTTTCTCTCTTTCTTCTTCGCTTGGTCCAAGCGTCGGAATCGTGCATCGCGTGAATCTCTGTAGGTAGAAAAGTCGTGGTTTAGGACTTTTCAATTAATTTGCGAATCTTAAAATTTCTCTTAATTGTTTTAGAAAAATTCGTGATTTTAATCAATCGTACTTTATTTTTAAAGCTTAACATGATGATGAACACAGTCTTTTGAATAAAACGCGGATCTGAATTTCAGGGTTGCAGTGAGAGAAGCTGCACAAGAAAGTAAGAAAATGGTTTCCTTACACCAGTTTAGGCGATTACTCACTATCATTGCCAAAGATGCCTGATGAGGAAAGTTTTTTACGAAATTAAGAGGTTTTTCCCCTGTACTCTTCAAATGTTAATCAATATTATATACGAAACCAGGTGTGGAAAACGACAATATACTAGAAATACCGTTGTGCACAAAATGTATGAGTTAATTTCATAATGTGGTTCTCTTATTTCCTCCGACTATTCCAATTCTCCCCTATCAGCGGAGTTAATCGAAACACCACTAAAAATCTCAATTATTATACATAGATTTTATTTTAAATGTTATGTTTTTGCTCAAAAGTAAGACCATAGTAAAAAGAAAAACATTAAAAAAACCGTATTTTTTTAACGTTTAGAGCAGAAAAATGTCACTATAGTTAAACTCACAGTTTCCTTACACAGAAGCCACGACCATGGGCGGAGCTATAAAACGCGCGGAGCAATCAGATAAAGACAAAATAAAACTGATGAAATTTTCTCTTCATCAGATTGCTCCGCACGTTTTATAGCTCCTCCCATAGTCGTGGCTTCTGTGCAAGGAAACTATGAGTTTAACTATTGGTTTTACTCGGCGCAAGTATTTCTGTAAAAGTTGTTTTTCCTTGCAAATTGTTTGTGAACAGGAAAGACACTAGCAGCTTAATCCAGCAGCTAATGTAATTGGCTTTCATGAGATAAAAATATTTTTTTGGGGGTAATTTGGTAATTTAATCTTTTCCGGCTGTAGATTTTTAGCCTTTTTTAAAAGCTTTAACATAGCCAATTACTCCTCGGAATTTAGAACCGTGGTAAAGGTTTTTAAGTTAAAATTAATGATAAATAAGAAGTTAAGGAAAAAAGCGATCTTATTGTCCCTATTACAATAAACAAATTTCTTATGGTTAGCGTAATTAACTAAATATGTCTGCTCAAACGTCTGCTAGGTGTTTCAGGGCTAATGAGGTTTTGTTGAAATAAGAAAGTCTAGTAATGTTACCTATGTCCTTTATTTTGCAATACACGATTCCAAGTAAACATTAGGTCCGTTTCACACATAGAAAATTTTCCCGTACTTAAGTCAACCCATGATACACATTGGCATCGGTTTATCAAAGGGAATTTTCACATGTGACGGAAGAAAATGTCGTACCTCCGGTTTTGCAAAGATTTTCGCTCAAGCAAAGGTAATGTTAAGTTACATTACAAGTGCGGTAAATTTGACATAGATGGTAAAACAACGGTTAATGGCGAAACTACAAATCGCTATATCGCTGATACTGATTAAGTGATTATTACTGACAAAAACATATGGACGATATTTTTCACTTCCCGTGTAAAAGCTCCAAATGGCTCCAAAAGCTCCAATTTCCAGTGATTATGTGGAGCCGTAAGCACGGCAAAAATTACCCGAACTGCTATGTGTGAATAGGGCTTTAAGTGACAACGCTGCATAACAAAATATTTTTAGTTGTACTAGTAAATGACCGATCCGGTGCTATACCTCGAGAAAAATCACCGTCAGCACACTTTTCCACCTTCAACCTTACGATCCCTCCAACCATATCCAAGTATCCGGAAGTGAAGAATATCCGACTAATAACAGATATCCGAAAGAAGAATCTGATTTCCGTCGGTAATTCATTCAACCGGACAGGAAGAGAGCTCTTGCAGTGTGTAGGGTTATGGGGGAAGTTCGGAAGAATAGTATATCATAAGAAAAGAATGGATTATGTTAGGGTTTTCAGTTAGTGTGTTTTCTTGGACGATATAAGTGACATCTAATTCCCTTCTTGTCTTCATGGTAATAAAAGGTAATACCAAGTATTTTTTTTCCTTTCTGTATTTGTTAGCTTTCACACTAAGTTTATAGTGTAAAAAGGGAAGGTGTTAAAATTGTTCAGTCCGTCTGCCTGTCCTTCACCCATTTTTATTCCCCAAACTACAAATGCTAAAGGCAAGTGTGTTCGGTCCAAAAATTCGGCGCATCAAAATTAGAAAACATCTCAGAAAAATATTCGGAGTCGAAGCACTTCAATTATAATTTATGAAGTAATAATTTTATAATAAATTTTTTTAATAATTATCAAAAAAAATTGCAACATTTAATTCTCATTTAAAAATCATACGAAGCCATTTTTATTAGAATTAAATCACCATTGTCATTCATAACAATCGGTTGAGGGACTTTATTTCTTTTAAATAATAAATTAAAAGAAATTTAGTTTTTGCAACAAAAATCAGTTTGAAATGACGTCAAATAACAAAGAAGTTCTCTGTTTGTTGATATGAAATGTTTTGCTTCTATTTAAGAACGAGGAATATTACATATTTATTCTTTGAAATAGTAATTAATTTAACAAACGATAAGAAATAATTATTGAATTTGGGAAAATAAGTTAAACTAAAAAAATAAAGCGTGTAATTGTTCAATATCGAATTAATACTATTTTTGGCACCTTTTTTCGTGATGTACACAACTGTTGTGTGGAAGCGGGCTAAATGACAGATTCTGTTACAAATCTACTTGTTTTAGTTTCACGTAAAAAAACAAGGGAAAAACAGAAAGATTCAAAGAAAGTGTAAAGTTAAGACTCTTACACACTCAGAAAATAACTTGTGTTGACTTTTTATACAAATTTTTTTTGCTTTTCTCAGTTATTACTGTCATTAGCTGTTATTACTCTATTATTAGCTGTGCTTAACCAATACAAAAACTGAGTTGCGTCAACTAATATTGCATGGATAGCACAAAAATTGTAATGAAGGCGCAGCACGCATGTATTCTTACGAAATGTAGTTAAACGTTTGTTCTTTAATGTCTCGGATAAATATAGCCACACTAAAGTTTAAAAATGTATATATTACAGTACTTTAAAACGAATGTTGTAATTTTGGTGTGCATATTCTAGGAAACCATTTAGTTTAAAATTTTTTGTCAATCGCAAATAGATATACTAATCATCTACTTTCGCGATCATCAGTTGTGTTGAAACTACACAAATTTGTGTTCGTATGTCATTACACAATAATTGTATTGAAACAACACGATGTTGAAATGTTGCAATTTTTACACAATAATTGAGTTCTACCTGTGCTGTTCGAACACAAGTTATTTTTAGTGCAGGAAGTAATTGTGAGCGGTTTTTCATATGTCTTGAAGTACGACATTTTTGGAATTTTCAGGGGATCGAAACAGCACAAGTCATAAAGTGCTTTTTTCAGAAATACCAATGAGACCCAAAATTATTGAGATATTAACAACTATAATCATTTAGATTCAAATTAAAAGTTAAGAAACGCTGGGGGATGTTAAATTACAAAACAACGGAAATATTTTGCGAAATACTTCATTTCCATTCTATTACTTTCAAATTCTTTAGACATTAAACTTTGAAATCCTTGCCTGGTTAGAATATTAAACTAAAGAGAGCCCCTCCTTTATTTTAAGAGAAGGATAACTCCGTTTGCATATTATGCACGGGCTGACGCTTTACCCAAACGATACGGTAGAGCTGGGTGTCAGTTGCATAGAGTTATGCAGAAAGAAGCTATGTGACATTCTTCCGAAATAGAATAACTGTTTACTTTAGGAAATAGTCTTAATTCTGTTATGTATATAAGGAGAGATAATGCTATATATTAACCCTGTGAATAAAAAATTGGATGCTAATTTGGGGCTTGTAATGAATTCCTCATTTTAAAAACAAGTCCTGTTTTAGGTTTGGGTCGTAGGTTCTTTTTTAGAATAGCATAATTCAGTTACAGATGTGTTACACGAGCTGTGTTCAGGAACAGTTATTATCTGTTAATGATTAATGTTTAAAATAATTGTCCAGTAAGAGATTTTTAAAAACTATTCTATATCAAGCAAAATACAATCTATAAAAAACTGTTCTCTTTTATTAGTAAGCATTTAAATGTTTGAATGTAAAATTTTGAAATACAAAATTTTAAAATTGACTTTCACATATCTCAATCAAGGTTCTGAAATGCAGATATAAGCTAACAGCCTTTTACAATGTTGTCTGAAAACGGTGAAATACAAATTTTAAACAGAAAACTTTATTTTTACCAGTGTTATTTTTTTGAAAGAGAACAAGATGAAATAGCCTTTTGTTATTTTCTGTCACAGCTCTAGAGGCAATAATTCGAGCTCCCCGTTTTGCAAAGTTCCATTTATTGACATACAAAGCCCCCTCTATCTCTCTGAGGCTCCTTTGTAGTACAGAAATCTCTTCTCCCATGCGCCACTGAGCCCCAGTGGCGGTAAAAGACATCTCCACCACTTGACAGTGGCGAATGTGACATGCCAATCCCCGATTAGGAGATAGAAATTGAGGTTTGTAGCCTCAGAACCAGAAGGGCGGAACTTTATTTTCCAATAATTGGGGAATAAATGTTGCATAGATTTAAAGTATGTTTGGTAAAGTTATAAATGGCAGTAATTGACTGATTTTGATGGAGTTCTCAATTAAAGAGCTATTAGTGAGAGAACTAAATTAGATGTATTCAAAATGTTGTTTGATAGGTTAATACACGACCATATCCTTCTAAAGGTTTATCAATCATCACTTAAATTTGTGGTAGTTTACACGAGACACAGTTAGACATAATTTGTCATATTTTTTATAAAAGGGCTTGCCTACTAAAACACTTAAAAAGGGAAATCCTACTAATACATAAAAAGGTGCCTGTATGGTTCAAAAATATTAGGGATATAAGAGTCGGAAAACCAATGTAATCAACAGTTTACTAGTTTGTAGCACCTCTGCGTTGAAACTAATTGGCCAACTATCAATTGTTTTTTAATAAAATCGAAAAACATCTTAATGTAGTGAGGTATACATTGTAGAAAATTGAATAGCATGTTTTGCACTAAAATTTGGAATTAATTGGCTGACTGTAACAAAATACTTCACAAACTCACCAAACTTTGGTGCATTTGTCAAAATTTAGGCAAAACATCTACCTACAACAGTTTTTTGCACTTGGATAGTTGGCCAAATTATGGCAAAAGGTTGCAAAATAATTATATTTTTCACTCGCACTACAAATTTAGTGAGAAGATGCGACATTTTTTATTGCACGAATTAATGAGAAAGTTCAGAATTTTTCGAATGTTGAGAAACTCCAAAATAGTCCATTATTCTTAACAGAAGAGACTCAAAGTCACCAATCACAAAAGCCGGTTAAAACGATAAGCAACAAACGACGTAGCACGTGCCCAAGTTGCTCCGAGGCCCTGTGATTTTAAACTGCTGGTTTGATAGTGGTTTTAAATTCCCACATTTACTGTTAATATACATACAGAAATCCAAACATATAGAGAAATCCAACACCAAGAAATCCAGGAGAAGGAAAGCGGAGCGTTAGGCACACGTGACAAATAAGCAGTGACGTGTTGCCTTTGTAACTGTTTGTGATTGCATAATTTTTTAACGTTTTTTTTTCTTTTTATATATCTTGGTAAACAATTTTTTTCATAATTTCGTTTGCAAAGTCGGTTTAAGACAAATTTTTACTTCTTAAACAGTACAAAATCAAACATCTAAAAAAAATACTGAACTTCCTCATTCCATATTTTGGTGTAACATGACTCTTCAATATTACAGTGTACTCTAGACATTCTCTTACCTGTTCTTCTGCAGGTGTATGAACCTGAGTGCGCCCCCGTATCCCTTGAAATCCTCCTGTTGAATCTCCTCTATTTTGTTCGATCGAAGGTCTAGTTGTCTGAGGCGCCGCAGTCGAGACAAGGCTTCCGAGGGCACAGATGTCAGTTGGTTTCCTCCGAGCTTCACCCATTCAAGGCTGCCTGCGGACAGTTTATAATTACCAGACATTTATTAAGAAAGATAATAATCGTAAAATGTATTCGATTCGCAGAGTTGGTGAATGTGACATAAAAAAACGATTAGATAGAAGTTGAGGTTTGTACCTTAAGGGCATATCACACGAGCGAAACTTCTCCAACCCAACAAATCAATTCAAACATATATTCAACGCAAAACCCAAAAGTTGTTGTAATTTGATGTCTGCTATAAAATTTGGGGTTGAAAAAAGTATTTTTAACGTCGTCAACCACGGCCAACTTCAATAACAAGGCCAGAGAAGCTCTCCCAAACATGAGCGTAGACGGAAATTTTGACGTCACTGTTCCCAGTGCCGAAGATCGAGAAACTAGTTCGGACGCATTCGGAGCCCTTAAATTGTGGTCAGCCGTGAACGAGTAGTTCCGAACAGGTTTCGAAACAGGTTGTCTTATTCTTCGGAACAACGTCACTCGGAACTATGACGTCAAAATTTCCGTCCCCGAGCTTGTTTAGGAAAGCTTTTTCGGCCTTAGTAGTTGAGTAGGCCGTGCGTCAACCCCAAACCCCCTGGTTGATCTGACCTAGTATATGAAACAATGTATGCATAGATTACTGCTTTCGTCACAGCTAAGAATTGTGATAGTTTATACAAGGCATATTTTGTCATATTTTGTATTAAAGAGCTTGCTTTATTTAAGTCCGCTATACCTAATGCATTATTTTTAAAATTATAATGAAATCTGAATTTTTCTTAAATATATGCATACATTACCAAGTATGAAAACACTAATAAAACAGATATGAAGGAAAAGTATTAGATTATTTAATTGTTAATTTTGAAATAGTGTCATCATCCGTTGATTGATTAATAGCTATTCTAAAACTTTATAACAGAATCCTTAAACTATTGTAAAATTTTTTAATAAAAATTAATACTTAAATTACCAGATGACTTTTTCGCTAGTTTTATTTTGTTGTTGCTATTTTCATACCTAGCGGAAAAAGTGTTAATTGAAAGACACTACTTTAGATAATAAGACTGTTATATACCAAGACAGTTATTATGACTAATTGATAAGGAATTCGGTCAAAGTGAAATCTTGTTTTTAGTGCATGAGATTTAAATTTAAATTTTGAAGCGTTTATATATTTTTTTATTTTTTAAAGTTTTTTATTTTTGTAGTTAATAGTTTTAAAAACCTCATCAAAACTTCAAATTTTTAAATATATTTTTTTAAATATATAGTTTAATAAATTATATGTGTTCCTGGAAAACTTGGCATTCCCATGACGGGTTTATTTGTATCACTCAGAGAGTTAAAAAAATTAATTCCGTACAGCTACCGTAAAAAAAGAGGTATACCTTTTAAAATATATACCAATTATAGATTTCCAAAGAACCTTTCAGCATCATAAAGTCTCATGAAAAAAGGTTTCTTTAGGAGGCTTAAGATAGCGTTGCTACGAAACTGCGAAATAATTTTTTTACAAGGTACCTTTTTGGTTAAATAGGGTATCTTTTATCAAGCAACCACTAATATTTTGTGAGCCATTGTAAATATATTTGAAAGAAATATGTGGTCAATACAAAAAAAAAATTCTACTTTTAGAATAAATGATTTAAACGTAAATAAACAGTAACCGACACCGTAGATTCTCAAAGATGCAACAAGGGAATTTTCGGTTTACATACAGACTACTGTTATCACATAAAGTCTACAATTCGTTGTTATTACAAAAGTGATGCCCCAGCAAAAATATATTCCAGGAAAATTATATAAAGTTTAGATGGGATTTCATTGTGAAAAAATTACTGATCTGCCAACTGTGCTACAATTTTTGTACCAATGAATTATAGACTTTCTTTCACTAATATATCTTATTTTTTTTTAATATTTTAGTAATAATAGTCTAAAGTCAGACTACTGTTATCACATAAAGTCTACAATTCGTTGTTATTACAAAAGTGATGCCCCAGCAAAAATATATTCCAGAAAAATTATATAAAGTTTATATGGGATTTCATTGTGAAAAAAATTACTGATCTGCCAACTGTACTACAATTTTTGTACCAATGAATTATAGACTTTCTTTCACTAATATATCTTATTTTTTTTAATATTTTAGTAATAATAGTCTAAAGTCAGACTACTGTTATCACATAAAGTCTACAATTCGTTGTTATTACAAAAGTGATGCCCCAGCAAAAATATATTCCAGAAAAATTATATAAAGTTTATATGGGATTTCATTGTGAAAAAAATTACTGATCTGCCAACTGTACTACAATTTTTGTACCAATGAATTATAGACTTTCTTTCACTAATATATCTTATTTTTTTTAATATTTTAGTAATAATAGTCTAAAGTCAGACTACTGTTATCACATAAAGTCTACAATTCGTTGTTATTACAAAAGTGATGTCCCAGCAAAAATATATTCCAGAAAAATTATATAAAGTTTATATGGGATTTCATTGTGAAAAAAATTACTGATCTGCCAACTGTACTACAATTTTTGTACCAATGAATTATAGACTTTCGTTCACTAATATATCTTATTTTTTTAATATTTTAGTAATAATAGTCTTAATTCAAAAAGAATCTTAATCAGAATCTTAATTAGTCTCAAGTCAAAATTTTCAAATTCGTCCTTTTCCCATGTACAGTGCGATACACAAAGAACAACCTTATGTTTAAACAGCATAAGTGGAATACAAGCATTTTGTAAAAATGGCAACATTACAATACCGTGTTGTTTCAATACAAGAATTGTGTTAATGACACACGAACACAAATTTGTGTTGTTCTAACCTAACTGACGATCTCGAACGGAGAAGATTATTATAGCCATGCGTGATTGACCAAACGCTGTAAATTATATTGTGTTCTACGCTCTGTGTAAGGAAATTAGAACGTTCATTTTAAAGTACCATAAAATATTTTGTAAGCTTTATTATAGCTGTTTACCCCAAATATTAAGAGGGATTGTAAGTCCCATACAGTTAAACCATTAGTTTTGGAATCACAACTTCCGCAGAAGTATTGCTTTGTCATGGAAAAATTGTATATTACAAAAATGTTCGTACTAAAAGTCAACACAAGTTTCTTTTAAATTAATGTATAGTGCGATATAGTGTTAAGAATGAGACATTGTTAAAAATTTAGTGCTTGTCTTCACCACAGTTATGGTTCCTGGTAGCTGCAACGGCTGTGTGGTGATTTTTTAACTATATTTTTGATATTTGGTTCAACCATTTTTCAGCTTTTGTTCCCAAAATATGAGAAATGGTTCAACCGAATACCGGATATACAGTGAAATGTTTCACCACACTGCCGTTGCAGATACTAGGAACCATTAGTATGGTGAAACATAAAACAGATTTTTTTTATAGCAGTGAGCGTTAACCGTTTAGCAGCTAGTACTTTATTTGTTTTGGGATAGCGCAACAACGAAATAAATAGTATATGCGTCTTGTTATCCACCAGATATAATGTATCTAAGTGCATCCTTCATCAAACCAAGCAATCAAGTAAGGAGAAATCATCTGCTGATCCTCAACACTCCTCGGATTCTTTCCTGACAAAACTGAGGAATTCCATATTGGTATTTAAGCATTGTTTGAGAGAACAGCTCGGGAACTGTTTGTGTTCTTCTGTGAATGGCGCATTGAACTTCACCTCTTTTATCTCAATTTCTTCTTCGCGAAGTTGGACATAGGGTTGTCAGCGTAAAATTAATTAGGGGCGTTTGGACGTTGGATGAATCTACCCATTTTTTCAAATGATTTAGTATCTCTTCGCTGTGACGAAAGCAGTGATCTTTTTTCTTTTCTCTCCAATGGGGCTGCAATATTGGCGGTCAAGCCTTTGCAGACTAGTCATATTCCCCAGAACTGAGAGCCATTTTTTGTGGCACCATCTAGTCGACTCTCGCTACCAATTTTGACGCGCAGATTACAATGAATCTGAGCTCTCTGTGGATGTTAAAGCATGCCGAGATTTAATTTTGCCGAGAGAACCCGAGCCAAATGGGCCCTCCATCAGTGATCTTTTACATACCACATACGAAAGCAGTAATCTAAACTAGGGCTAACTAGGTCTGGATTAACCAGATCGTGTGGGGTTGACGACGTTGAAGATACTTTCTTCAGCCTCAACTTTCATAGCCAACGGCATATTACATTCAACTTTTGTGTTGAAGATAAGGTTAAGTTGAGGATTGGTTGTAGAATTTTTACTAGTGTAATATGGCCCTTGAGAGACTGCTATGCATAAGGCGTCAGAGGAGGCAAAACTTTTAAAAGTCTTTTTAAAAAATACGGCATTGAAACATGTAAAGGACTATTTTATAATGCTCATTCATTAAAGTAGATCCTTTAAAAACTTTTAACAACTAATTTAACTCATACGATTTGCATCAAATGAGTTTTGAGCATTGGTAACAACGTCAAAAAACTCCTTTACTGCTATGAAAACTTTAAAAAGTTCACCCACGCCGGTTATATAGTTACATAAAATTACATGAACGTAGGTTCAAAACCTTTATTTCCTGAACATGCTGTTCTTTATCATCTTCAAATAACACAAGCACAACAATACACAGTTATCTGCTCTCATGCCTAAATAACTCTTACTTCCACCTTCCTTTTCGGGCTGGAATTCTTTCGCAATTAGGGCCCACTCATGTAAAGAATGCGAGGAATTTGAAGCACTCTATTTGTACACTACCTAACCTTGTTAGGGGGTTTCTGATGCTTTATTATATAGAAAGCTTTTAGTAATACTTCTGTGGGTAGTTAGTGGGTTTCAATGTTTCCAACAATAGCGATTATTGAATGTCTGAAGACAGGAGAACAATAAGAAATTACATAAGCAGACGTATTTAGTCATTTTATCGTATTTAGTGAGATCGGTAAGTAACACTTGGCTGATGTTTTGTGCAAAAGAAATTTAGTTTCTCTAGATTTATTTTTAAACTAAATGTTTTGAAACAAGTGCAAGGAATTCTTGAGACAAAAGATTCGAATTATGAGTGTTAAATATAAACTATGTTGTAATGGCTGGTTTCGAATGACGTTTTTATTTCCTGCTATCATTCTTGTCTCTTCGCGATTTCTTTGGTTATTTCGGTTTGACCCTCAATGCGCGGTCTTTCCGACTGCTGTTTACTATTTTTGAGATCATTACGTGCAACTTTCGTTCTTATTATTGCGATTTATTAAAATTGTTCGTCTTTAATGCGATTAAATTTCATCTATGCAAAGCATTACCAAAACGTCAATGTCGATGAAAAACAGGTTTAGATGAGCTGTGTTTTACGCAGAGAAATAAAGCGAGATTGTGGAATAGCAACTTAACGTGATTCATGAGCAGAGAAAATCTTTGGTTCTACTAAAAGAAAACTTCGTCTATAACTCACTTATGGGAATACCAAAACAATTGTAATTCCAGCAAGACCAAGAATGAAAACGGTACCACTAGGAGCTGTTGCCACTCAAGACAAGAATCACGTCCATTGACTTTCTAAGCAATTTTGCGAGATAAGTTTCGTTGAATATAGACACATAAGACGACGCCCGGTGGGTTCTGATACAAAATACTAAGCAATCCTACTTCCCGAAATCGCTTAAATTGACGATATAACGTGTTTCAAGTTGGAATATAATCATTAAAATATTTTGAGAATCAAATAAAAAAAAAATTTGCATAAGAAATGAAATTTAAAATGTAAAACAAACCTAGATCAACTCAACTATTCTTTACACAAAAAATTACCTTGCACCGAGAACCAAAATACAGTAGGAGTTTTTTTTACGCTGGTAAAATTGAGTACAAATTGTACCAAACAATTCTAAATAGAACGCACATAGTAATTTTTAAAAATTAGTACTCGGACTTTTGCAATACTTTTTACTTAAATGGAATTTGAGCTTTTTTTTAGCCCGTAAGAACGGCTGTTCATTTGCTAGAATAAGAAACAAAATATTCATCACTGAATCCTGGTTCATATAGCGGCTTGGTATCATGGATCTGGTTTAAACTGGACCAGGACGACATGAAACAACAACAGAAATGAAATATGGTGTTAAAAAAACTTTGAATGATTGTTAAAAATAATTGTTAGTGCCAACAGTCGCATTTTTTAAAATCTTTTATGTACTTTGCTTCTTTATTTTATATAAAACTAGAAAAATTATACCCGTTCTTCGCACGGACTAAAAGAATATCAAATCGTTACAAGTATACATGTCATTTAGTTTGCTATAGGATAATAAGCTTTGTCTTTGTTACCGTTCATTATAAAGAATAAAATCCCGTTACTTATATTGCTTTAAAATAAAAATACATCACTATAAAATGCACATCCTCATATCACAAAAATCTTCCTCAATATGAGCTTACTGTCATCGCAATTTTCCTGATAAATTCAAAATTAACCATAATTGTATAACAATGTTATTTCACGTCAAAACCTCCATTCTGGGTTAGTTTTAAAACAATAAATTAGCTCATTGGCACGTTCAATTATTTTTCAAATCATTAATTTAGTTTTTGAAGGTAATGGCAGGAAAATAAAAGCAATTTCAATTTTAATTAATTTTTGTGTTCATTTTAATTTCTTCTGTCGAATGGCAACACGAAAGGGAAAAAATGATCGTATTTAAGCGAAAGTGGTGTATTTTTTCAGAAAATTCGAATTTTCTCTAAAAATGGAACAAATATGAAAAAAACTAAGCCTCAGGTGCACACGTTGGCATTAAAGGGAATCTATCTTAAAAGTTTCGAATTTCTGAGCGCAGTATAAGTAGGTCTTTTACGATCCACAGACATACAGACACACAGACAGACTCTTCTTTTATTATTATAGATTAGCAGTAGACTTTAATGTTTTTATTTGATACAATTTTACACCAGACAATTATCTATGGAAATTGAGTTATAAAAAGTGGTTGAAAGACAAAAACAAAAATAAAGAAAATATATTTATAGAATTTTATAACTTTTCGCGTTATAGGATGTAAGACTTGTTGTTGTTGCCAAAATAAGCCTTACGCTAAACTATAAATACATAAATAATGCATATTATGCATGAAAACAATTGCAGCTCATACTCTTTGAGTTTGGAAACTGAACATTTCCCCCCAAACATCCTTATCTTTTGATAAAGTTTTAAAATAGATGCACACAGTTTCGAGTCCCGCGGAGCAAACAGCTCACAAATAGACATGAATAAAACAGCGGCTCCAAAATGGCGCCCGAGAGACAGTGTGAAGCCGGGACGTGCACATTAAATATTCAAGTGCAGAAACTCTTCCGGAGGACTCTTGATACTTTTACACAATACCCCCCCCCCCATACAAACATGCGCACATGTTTGTTTAGAAAAGAAATAGAGGGAAAATGGTGCAAGTCGTAATTTTCGTTTCACCAATTCATCCCTTCGTTAGGATGAAATGATGATCAAGGTAGTTCGAACAACACGAAAACGTTTTGTTTGTAAGAAATAGTAGGAAAATGGTGTAAGTCGTAACTTTTGTTCATCAGGATGAAATGATGAACAAGGTAGTTTGGGAGCTAAGCTATGGCGGTTTCGTTTTTTCACGTTTTCAACATTTTCAGCAGTACAGGCATGGACAGTGGTATATAAAAAATTTACAAAATCTTTCGTCAGCCTTGCATGAGTTAGATCAACGGAAAACACTGTTCAGTAAACTCATTGCATAAGTTATTTCGAATGATTTAAAATCCAGGTTTTATGTTGAACCTGGGGAATGCATGGTTTAAACCCTTTCACCCCCAATGATTCCATTTGGAATAATCAGCATGCGATTTTTTTTTCTTACTAAGTTGAGCTCGCACTTATTTATCGTTAGATGGTAGAATCATGTTGTTTGAAGAATTAAATAATGTTTGTTTTAATTAAATGAAAATATGAAAAACATGATAAAATAAAATTAACTCCCAAAAAATTTTATGAAATAAATTGACCCTAAATTCTTCACACTTGCATTCTTAGATGTTTAAAAATTGATTTTAACTTTTTATGAATAAATAAAGTTTTGAAAAAATTATTGTTATAAGTTATTCAAAAGTTATGATACCAATTTTTTCCTCTTAAATTTTAGTTAAAAAAATTAAGATTTTGTATCCCCGTTTTTTACCATTTCATTGTAGATGCATAACGAATCTATTTCACAAAGTTAAAATTTTTAATTAGAAAATAAAAAGTTGAAACTGAAAAGGTTAACAAAAGTACAGAAAGTGCTCCCCTAATTGTTTTGAGCAGTGTGGATTTCAGTGATCCGATTTTTAAAAAAAAATCGTTTTTATGTTGTAATTTGTGAAATTTTTCGGAGTAGATAAATTGCAGTGCTATGTTTATTGCATCATTGAATTGGCCCAAAACTAAATTAATCTCTGTATTTAAGTAACTAGTTTGAATGAAGAAATATTTCGAATTTAGGAGTCTCTCAACAAAATGATTCAACTCAACTAATGCCATTTAAAAAATTAAAAAATGCTGAATTTACTCATTCAAGATCATGAAAATTGAGTGATTGTTAAGAAACCTTAGACACAATGAAATTCTTTTGAAAGAACAATATTTTTCTAAGTATTGCAAAAAAATATTAGTTTTTTTTACCCAGTGCGATAACAGTATAACAACAAAACAAAATTCGGATCGCAAAATGGCAACTTGTTTTTAATTTTTTCAATGTTTAGAATGTCGATATCTATAGATAAACTACCGTCGAAGCTGGTATCTTTGGCCATGGAGGGTAACTTCGGTTCACCGCGTCGGAAAACGATTTGTTTCTTAATTTCTCTTCATAAAATTATCCCATCTTAAATTGTTTTAAATTTTTGAAAAGGTTTAAACATTACCTTTCATTTTATGTAAAAAATATTATCATTCTAATTTTGACAATGCCACAACTAGCGTTTGTATTCTTACGAGCATTTAATGATAAAAATCTATTTCTTCCCACTTTTGTCTGGGAACACCTAAAAAAATATTGAAAACAGCTTAATTGAACACTCTATACTATTATTTATGGGAATGAATATTAGACTATTTGTTTTAATCTAAATTGAATACTTTTTTATGGTATATTTAAATATTGGTCACTGGGAAACTTTTGAAGATGGATGCGCGTAACTTTGGTCTAAGATTTAAGGATTTCTTTATGGAACTTTGCATTTAAAAAAAATGTATGTAAAAGTGTATTCTGTTTAACTATTTTTGAAGAAGTCTTACTTTTATAATTACCCATTTTTGAGATGATTTTTTTAAAAAAATTAAACGATTTTAAACATAAAAGATAAAGTAATTGTTTTCCTTTTATAATAAAATCGTTTGCTTTTTACAAAGATATTTGTTATTAAATCTTGCTTCTAAAAATAAGTTAATTTTCAAATGTTTAAATTAAAGTATACATTTCTTCTTTAAGCGGCGATCAATCGTGTTATTCACAGTGTAATGTCATTCTACGATGCACTGTAATGTAAATATTAAGTCATACCTTTTTTAATAACCATGTATCTTATTTTTTTTTTATTTTAATGTTTAAACATTTTCATATTACTATTTAATTCGGTAACAGAGCCTTTAAGGATGTTAAAAAGTATGTTTCTTTAGTATTTCATGCTTGGATTAAAGTTACCCGCCCGGATCCTAATTTTTTTAAACTATAACACCATTTATAAAATCTAATAAAAATGATTGGACATTATTAAGAAAAGTACAATACTTAGAATGCATAATGATTTTTAAGTGTTTAAATAGTTTTTGTAGTTAAATTTTTCTTCTTTTGTAAAAAAAAACTACGATTTTGGATCAAAGTACCCGCACTGACGGTACATCGTTGGTTACCAGATGATATTTTCCTTAAAATAGTAATAACAACAAAACAAATTCAAAGTATTTTCAATTTTTCGGGCGCAAAATCTTGCTAAATGGAATTTTTGGCGACAAAACACAGCATAAACAGCTAAAAGTTACCATTTTAAATATTCCGTTAAGTGGCGGTTGTACATTTTTGGCGACTTTATCGCTTGAGCTCATGAAATGGAAAAGTACTCTAGATTCAAAACTTGTGAAAAAAAGCTTAAGTTTTAATGAAATCTCATTCATTTATTGGTTTATATATTTTTTTTGAAAGTTCTGTATCGTTAACGAAAGCGACGACTACATACGCAGTTAAACTTTAATAGTTTATTGGGTTTTTAACATGCATATCCTTTGCCGATACTAACTCAAAAATGCAAATACCAAAAGGAGTTTTCTTTAAAACATGATATTGGTATTTCGTGGAAAGAAGCCAATTTTAGTCGTTGTTTCGCATATAAATCGCTGAATTCAAACCATTATTGATGAAAATCTACATTAAGGAACAAAACTCTAAAATACAGGCTTTAAAAACAACATTTTGTCTTTCTACAGCATGTCTATTATATTTAGAAACTATTGTATATTTTGTCATAACATATGCTAATATGTAAGCAATAATATACATATATCATAGGTAAGTGAGTCGTCTAGTTTCAAAACCAAATAAATTACTGTTCCCAAATTTTTCGGAAATAACAAAAAAGTAAATATTCAAACAAATTATGCACTTACCGAACCCATTTTTTATACAAGATTGAAGGATACGGTTACACTATCAACATAAATGTCATGTTCGAACAAAGTATTAAGTTTTGAGAAAAAATATTTAATTTCGGATCTATCTGGTTTTGAAACCATAATAAGTTATCTATCTTGTTTTGCAACTAAAGTTTTCAAATCACCTGCTTTTGAAACCACCATTTATGACGCAGTAGGTTTTGTAAACTAAATTAAAATGGAGGGAAAATAAGTGTTTTTCTATATGTTTGCAGTGTATTATAATGTGCTTTAGTATACCATTATTACTAACTTCCTCATTCATACTTCTTATTAGCATGAAGGAAAAAATTATAAAATTTCATTGGATTTTGTTTACATTTTCTATTTTGGACAAATGTAGTGCAAAACGAACTATAAGAAACAGTTGAATTAAGTTGGAAACTGCTCACAGTAATCTATGTGGTTTTGTTGCAAAATATGTGACCTATCCTGGTTTTGAAACAAACCCCGACTTTCTTCATGAATTATAAATAAGATCTACGAATGAAATAGATCTATGAAGGAAAAATTATAAAATTTCATTGGATTTTGTTTACATTTTCTATTTTAGACAAATGTAGTGCAAACGAAGTTTAAGAAACAGTTGAATTAAGTTGGAAACTGTTCACAGTAATCTATATGGTTTTGTTGCAAAATATGTGACCTATCCCGGGTTTGAAACAAACTCCGACTTTCTTCATGTGATATAAATTAGATCTACATATTTTTGAAGTTTAAAACTTGGTTATTTCTATACTTCTTAACTTATACTTACTATAAAATTTTAGAAGTTATAAACATTCTCATGGATATATCTACATTTTAACAATCAGAAATAAGATAAAATGATAATTAAAAATTGTTCTATCTGGTTTTGAAACTATACAACTCAAGTATAGCATAGTACTATATATCTTTGAGCGTTCGATATATTTTCACTCATCGATACATATTTTTACACTTAAATTAACATCGTGAATCACAATTTTCCAAAGAGATGCTTATATGTCTTTACTGTCCTTAAAGGTCGAACTTGAAAAAACCTTACACAAAATAAGAAATTTACTCTTATTTTGCGGTGTAACCTTATTCCAAAAAACTGGTGTGCTACGGAGTAAAGTTATACTAAATATACGAAGTAACGTTACACAAGAAAATAAATTAACTCTCATTTTGCGGTGTAACAATTCGCCATAAATTTAGTTTAGCTTTACTCCACAAAGCCGTAGTAACGTTGCATCAAAGATTTACAACGAACAGCAAAAGTTACTGGAAGTTATGCGTTTCCGACTTTTCGAATTCTGTGTTTAATCCTCTTAGTAAAATGATTGGCTGAAATGTAAACTTGTTTTCACTGCATGAGTTAAAACTTTTAACTGAAAATTAAAATTCTTTTTTTTTGTTATATTATTTATGTAGCAGATGATTATAAACGACTCATCCATATTTGAAAATATTAAACTTTATTAAAATTATTTACAAATTAAAAAAATACTTGTTGGTGAAAAATATGGTAGTCAGGTGACGGGTTTATGCGTTTGTATGCCTCAGAGGGTTAAGAGTTAAAAGGCGCATGAAGAGGTACGAAATGACACGGTTTTGATCTCTTCACCTCTGGCATGTAAACCCACAGAATCGGCAACCCATGGTCGAAACAAGTAGGTTTGTAACAGAATCTGTCACTTAACCCGCTTCCACACAACAGTTGTGTTTAACAGGTAAAAAGGCAAACACAGCATTAATATTCTATATTAAACATTTACATGCTAAATTCGGCTAGTTTCATTTATTTTATTTCGAAAATTCAATAATTATTACTTATCGTTTGCAAAAATTAATTTATATTTCAAAGAATAAATATGTAATATTCCTCGCTTTTAAATAGAATTAAAGCATTTCACATCAACGTACAAAGAATCTCGTAGTGAAATATATTAGACGTCATTTCAAACTGATCGATGTCACAAAAATAAATTTATTTTAATTTATTGTCTAAAAGAATTAAAGTTTCTCGAGCGATTGTTGCGAATGGCAATGGTGATTAAATTTTAATAAACATGGCTTCCTATGCTTTTTAAATGAGCATTCAATTTTTGAGTGGGTGACGGACAGACAGGCGGATTATAATACCTTCCACTTTTTACGTTATAAACGTAGTGTGCGGAAGCTCAAAAGGGATCCTCAAAGTGGAGATAGGTTACTTCGGCTTCTGTACTACAATTACTATTATAATCTAAATTACCGATAGGAACGTATTAGTAATTCAAAGTTCCATCTAGCGTGGATGCAATATTGAGGTTGCGCCTGTGGTGAACCGCCACACGCATATTATTTGCCAGTAAAAATAGGCTAATAACGTGTACTTACCCTCCACCCCTTCGAATGCGTCCGGATGCAGCGTTTGCAGTCTGTTATTGTCCAAGTCGAGGGAATTCAGCGCCTTGAGCCTGGAGAAGGCGCGTGGCGGAAGGTGCTCTAGCAGGTTCGATTGCAGTTCCAGAGCGTCGAGGTGGTCGCCAGACAACTGGTCCTCGTCGAGACCCGACACTATGCGGTTCTCGTGCACCTGCAGTAAAAACTTGTGTTCACTACAAAAAAAATTGTGTTTTTCCCAGTAATTACAATTTGTGTTGAAACAACGCAAAAAATTGTGTTGAGGTCCAATAATAATGCATGATAAACACCAAAATTGTGTTGAAGGCACAAAACGCAGCAATGATCCTTCGTATATGTAGCTCAGTATGTGCACTCTTAAAACAAACGAGCGGTTTTAACTCAGTCTGAGTTAATTTCCACTCCTTTCCGTGCCGAAAATGCACTTCTCTTATAGGAGTGAATTTCACTCTTTTTCGGAGTGGGTAAAAGAAATAAAAGAAAACAATCTGCGTCCTACACTCTTAAAACGAGCGGTTTTAACTCAGTCTGAGTTAATTTTCACTCCTTTCCGGTGCCGAAAATGCACTTCTCCTATAGGAGTGAATTTCACTCTTTTGTTTTAAGAGTGTGCTTTCTAAGGTTTAGGACAAATAGCTACAATAAAGCTTAAAAATCGCATGTTATAATTCTGTTATATACACATACTTTAAACAAAAAAAACAATAAACTTTTCAGTTTTTTTTATTTGTCAAGCTCACATGGATATGATAATCGTGTCCTCTTGCGATCATTAGTTGTGTTGAAAAAAAACGAATTTGAGTTCGTTTGTCATCAACACAATTCTTGTACTGAGATAACACAATATTGTAATGTTGCCCTTTTTCGACTTTGATTAATTGAATTTACGTTAGTTAAATTTAACAATGAAATAAACCGGACTATATATCTTAGTTATACCTTTAAAAATGTTAGTTTTGCAATTTAGACATTTTAAGTGAAGTAACAAATATGTAAGTTTGAGGAATGAGATCAATGTACTGTATTTCTATTTTGCACAATCAAAGATTTAATATTTAGAGCTTACAAAAAAAAACATTGTCAATGGTTTTTCAAGAGTGCTGCATATAGCTATAATTCAATTTTCTTCACCAATTTACAATATTCAACGCCAAATGTCCACATTTCTTTTCCAAATCAAACGTAATTAGAATTATTCAATATATATTTGTATAATGCATACGCAAAAGTCACGATAGCTAGCAGATTTGTTGAGAAGGCGACAGCTTTTTTTTTCACTATCCGAGACAATTAAACCTTATCATACTAAAAAAACTAAACTCCTCGGCGCAACAGCCCGTTAAAGGGCTAAAGCCTGCCGTGCCCATTCTAGCTTACTCTGGGCTCTGGGGTGCTAGGCATATGTCCCGGTAAGGTGGTCAGCCTCACGCGGGATCCCCAGTGTTTAGTTCCCAAGTATGCTTGGTACTCGTATTATCGACCCACTTTAGAGATGAAAGGCTGAGTCAACCTCGCCCAGTCCGGGACTCGATCCCCGGACCTGTGGCGTTACAATGCGAAGCACTACCACTAGGCCACTGGGCCCCTTATCATACATGGAGAGATAAAACGTGTGAACCTTTGCCAAACATTGCCACCCTTCCTCCAAAATGCTTTAGGTAAGGTCTTTTGAGGAAGAGTTGCGATATTTGGTGATGGTTTCCGTGTCCTGTCCCTCTATGTATGCTTAGATTTCTGAACAATAGCAACCAGTTGTGCGTTCGTGAAACTAACGAGCTTGGTGAATATGCCTCCCTTGTCTATCCAGAATGCGAGCCTTGAAAGCACTTTCCTCCCCCATACCCGCATGTGGTTTTCTTCGAAACGGCGTGAGCCACGGCCTACTCAACTACTAAGGCCGAAGAAGCTTTCTCAAACAAGCTCGGGGACGGAAATTTTGACGTCATCGTTCCGAGTGACGTTGTTCCGAAGATAGAGACAACCTGTCTCGAAACCTGTTCGGAACAACTCGTTCACGGCTGACCACAATTTTAGGGTTCCGAATGCGTCCGAACTAGTTTTTCGATCTTCGGCACTGGGAACAGTGACGTCAAAATTTCCGTCTACGTTCATGTTTGGGAGAGCTTCTCTGGCCTTGTTATTGAAGTTGGCCATGCGTGAGCGTGTTTTTTCCCCACCCTACTTGGGTTTGAGCTGCTCGTATTGTTAACCTCCACAACAGAACCTCAAACGCGTTAGGTTTAGAAAAGCGATGCTCCCCTCGTTTCCTAGAAAACCAAGCGAAGGGATGGGGGAAGAAAATGCTTTCGAGGCTCACATTCTGGATAGACAAGGTATAGTGACAACACACGTACCTGAAGTCTTTGCAAAACTAGCAGAGGTGCAAGTGCGGTTGCAGGGAAAGTCGTAAGCCTGTTGTCTCCTAGATTGAGGTGCGTGAGGTTGCCACCGACTCCTAAGAATGCGTTCTGGTCAATCGTGTGGATACGGTTACCGAATAGAGATAAGCGAAGAAGGGAATAAAGACCCGAGAAGGCATCACCGTGAACCGTCTCTATACGGTTGAAGGTAAGGCTCAGAGAAGACAGATGGGACAGGCTCTAGAAAACATAGGAAACTGATATGGTAACAGCGTAAATTGAAATGGTCAAGTCATAAATTAAATGTTTCACATTAATGTGTGATTTGTGAATGCAATCCTGTGAAAATAAGGGGAAAGTTTTTTTCCTAGTCTTCACTCTCGTGATATTTGTGGGCTGGAGTGTTAAATAGTAATGCGCCAATAATATTTGCACTAACTTAAATCCACCAATTAAAACTTAAAAAAGAATGACTTTAAAAAAATAGCAAGCTAAAAACAAATAAAAATTTTAAATGAATATTGTTTATACGTATATAACTTTAAGGTTGGGATTTTAAAATTGATCGTAGCAAAAAGAGTACATTATGGTAAATCTTAAAACATTCTATGATCGTATCTTTAAGTTTATTACGTTAAAAAGTGTTAATCATTTTGATAAAAAATAAACTAAGAAATAATCTATACAATGCTACCTTCTAGTTTTAAAATGCACCCCCAGAATTCCATTTGAAATAAAATGCTTCATTATCTTTACATACGATACCTTAAGTTTTAATTTAACATCAGAAATTAAATAAGTAATTCTTCGGGGACAAAATGAAAACGGTCGTTATTCCCAAAGATCAATATCGGGAATTTTACAAAGTTTAAATATTCTCTTGATAAAATAACAAGAATTCTAAAGTTCAGACGTTATAACGATCGAGTTGCAATGTTATGCGTGTTTGCAGTACCTTAAGTCGACGTATTTCGTTATATACCTTTATTTAAGGAGAGACGGATGGTTCTATCCCGCCCATGTTAATTTACCTAACTTTAGGAACATTTTTCTCACGAACTATATGAGATATCATTATAAACTTGTTTTTATATTTTGTTCCTTACATAAAACTTTTTTATTTAAATTGAGGATATTTCAAAATATTAAAAAATACATTTACAGTGATTTTTTTTAAAAATATGTATTGAAAAACACAAAAAAAAATCAAATTCCAAGATATATATATCATTTTTGAGCAGAGATATTTAAAATTCCTCAGTTTAAATCAAAGAGCTATTAATGGGGAAGAAACAACAAAACAAAATATGTTTATATCTATTATAGTTTCTGAGAAAAATGTTCCTAACTGTTGAAAAACCTTATATTTTAGGAAACGCAAAAGAAAAGTAAGGTTCAGGTAAGAACTGATATTAAGCGTTTCTCAAAAATGCTTATAGAAAGAAAACCACTAAACAGAAATAGATAATCTTGGTAATAAATTAAAGCTAAAGATAAGCAAAATAAAAAAAAGTAAAAACAGAAAATCGACATTTTTAATCCAAACACCCATCCGACCCCCCTTAAACAACTGCAGTTCCACGGAGGTTTAGCATAAAGTTATACCCTCCCCATGTGAGTGCCAAGTAAATTTTTAATTTCCCATGTCGGCTCTAGGCGTGTTCAGCTATCAAATTACCGCAAGGCCTTTAGTATTTCTTTATAGCTTTATTTAATTTTTATAGTAAATCAAATAACTGATTAAAGAATATTTTTAATTAAAATAATTAAACAACCACCAAAATCACAAATAGCTTTGTTTGAAATATCGCTAAATATATATTGTATAATTTAATCTAATTATTTTCTTTGAATGTAATATATCAGACTAATAAATGCGTCTTTTAATTGTCGTTTTGTTTCTTGTCAAGTGTTATTAGGACACGAATGGCCCGGAACTAACATAGGAAGTTTATTAGAAAAGTATGAAGGATTAGAATATTTTTAAGGGTTGATATTTTTTCTATATTTCATGAAAAATACTGCAACTGCACTAAGCAGAATATAAAGTAATAAAAAGTCCCTTGATGGACATTAGAAAACATTTATTTCAAATTATATTGCTCAAAGGTACATTAGAATAACTAAGGATTTTATTTGTTTCACTTTCTAAAATTAGACATAACTTGATGCTTAGTACCGAACGGGCGCAGTTTTATCCAGAAAGCAAAGCTGCCAAAAAGGACCGCAAAGCCATAAAAAGGGAAATGCGTAGCCCGAATTCGGGAGGGGAGAGAGAGCAATGGTTCTTCCTCGGTTATGTTCCTAAACAAAAATTTCACCACCTCGACAACACGTTAAAGAAAGTTTTCGAACCAAATACAGAGCGAGTTGATGAAGTTAATAATGATACGTTAATACAGAGTGAATTATGAATAAATGAGTTAATACAAAGTTAATGAATCCTTCAGCGTGCAACTGGTTTCTTCTGTTTGGCAGCTATTTACAAGTGTTTCCTCCATTCAAGCCACTTGGCAACGTTAGGTTGTCTTGGGTCCACACTCTTAAAACAAAGGAGCGGTTTTACTCAGTCTGAGTTAATTTCCACTCCTTTCCGGTGCCGAAAATGCACTTCCCCTATAGGAGTGGATTTCACTCTTTTGTTTTAAGAGTCCACTTTCTCTCAAGCTGTGAGCTTACCACCCAAGTAAGTGACGTAAGCGGCCTAGAAAATATTTTTTTTTCCTATTGGATTAACACAAAGGCAGTTTGGTTTGGAAACTAACTGTCGATCGGGCTCATTTGCTCTTAATGCTAATCAAACTTAAAATCACTTACCCTCAGTGCCTCCGATGGCACCCTCTCCAGCAAATTATTCCCCAGATCCAGAAACTCCAGATCCGGTGCAGCCGGTTCCAGCGCCCATTCCTCCACGCCTTCCAGAGAACAGTTCACCACCACAAGGTGCACCAGTCTCGCACCCGCTGCCAGAAGGTCATCCGGCAACCTAAAGTCCGGGAAGCGAACATTCTTCAGGCGAAGATACAGGGGTGGAGCGATGAGTCCGGTTGATGGAGAAGATTCGGATAAGGAGGTCAGCCATGGCCGAACCTCGTCCGGGCTGGCAGAGTCACAGTTGAGTTCGAGGCCTCGGCTCTTGGCTGCGCAGAGGCATGACCTGTACCAAGAAAAAGGGGTATATTGGTTTGGATAATGAAGTGTTGAATTTTTCAAGTACAAATATTAAAATGGGCAAATCAATCGAGATTAAAATATTGAGCAATAAGCATGATATAACATCCGACCATTTGAATGTGAATAACTCTCTAAGTGTCAACAACCATTTGGAACTCGTCTGACTACTATCAAGCGAGCTGAGAATTAGTAACAACAACAACATATTACGCAAGGCAGAAATTATTCACTGCAAAAGTTGGGTTACAACAGAAAAAATGTAGTTTTTTAACCAAGGAAATTAACTAAACACAGACACTTTTTTTCGACTTAGGTTGATATTTGTTTCATGAACTAGAATGCATAATGTAACTGTGACAAACAGTTCGAGCCAATTTGCGGGGAAACGACTTGGGATTCAAAAAAGTGGCAACTCAAAAACGGTGGAAAACAGACCAAAACTCCAGGAAAGAACCCTATAGCCATCATCAATCTCTCAAGCGTTCACTACCAATAGCTTCGAACAAGAAAAAAAATGCATCGACACAAAACAGGTACGCTGTAGGGCGACGTATTTTAAAGTCGACCAACCACACTCTTTTAAACTGAGCCTTTTGCAATCCTACGAGTTTTTGGCGCGGAATGCGCCGGAAAAGCAAGCGTGGACTATATGTATTCATGAACTGAACAGGAATACATGTATATATACACACAAAAAATACTAGCTCAGTTATGACTGCCAGATACAGGGTACAGCTATGATATAAATAATAGCCTGTAAGTACATTGTTGACTTTTGGCGAGCATTCAAATGTAAGGTTGAGTTGCTATACTCATTGAGTTGTATTAAATATGAAATGGAATTTTTATCACATTTGGACATTTTGGTTGTCTGGCAACTTAAGGCAAATCGCCAATTAGAGAGACCGACTATTATACCAAAGCTGTTCCCAACACAGCATCTATCACGACGCTTTAAAAACGCACCCTTAGTCTATTCTTACCTGGAAAGGGGCAGATTGTGACACTGGGTTTCATATCCGTGGACACTGCACAACCCCAGTATAAAGAGGAGAAGTAGATGGAGCATGTCTCGAGGTGGACTATATCCCCCTACAACAATAAAAAAACATCAGTGTTAAATTTTTAAAGGAATTTGTCTGGGTTAATGTAAAGAACTATTAAATATAAGTTTCAAACAAAAAATAATTTTTTTTATAACAACGTGCAAAAAAATTAACTTTTTTATATCATATTCATTCATAAATCGTTGCGAAAATGACACTTTACGTGCTTACGTCACAGACAGTGCCGAAAGTAAGTACTTTCGGCTCTAGTGCGGTAAAGTAAATATAAGAGTATCTGATTGGTAGAAAAACAAAATGATGTCATGAATCTCCATGGAAACTAAATGATGTCATGAAACTCACTTATTTCTATAGGTTCATTACTTTTACATTTTCTAATATCTCCATGGAAACTACAAGTACTACAAAAATTATTAAAGGAAATTAAATAAGACAAAAGTAAGAACACAAATTTCACGCCAAACAATACTTTTATTTAACATGCATATTTATATAACATTTGATTCAAAATGAAAATTATTTTACAACTTTTCTTTTCTACTTTGCATTTTCGAATATCGCCATGGAAACTAAATGATGTCATGAAAATCACTCATTGGTAGAAATACTTTTTGCACGTTATTATAAAAAATATTGTAAGCAAGCACGTGCCAAATAATACTTTATTAAGCTCTTGTCATTATTTCACGAGACCGTAGGTCGAGTGAAATAATGACAAGAGCTTAATAAAGTATTATTTTCGGCACTAGTTGCTTAAATAACTATTGAAAATCTCACGGTAGAACATAAGTTAAAAAGGTGCTGCCAGACAGCTATACAGAAAATATAAAAGATAGGTCTCTGAAGTCAAACCTTTCCAACATAAAAAGAACTAGGGAAGTTGAAAGGGCGGAAACGGATGGACAAAAAATGATGCCCATACCAAGTAACAAGGTCAAAACCCTAATTTCCGTTTAGTTCTAATTACCGTCGCACTAGAGCTACACGAGGGCTATTGGCGACGGGTGTCATATTTTAGAACCGCAGTCAAGTGACGAGCCGACACCTGAATAGGCACCCAACGCGACCGTTAAGGGTGACATCGTGTGCAGCTTTGGGACTTTAGAGCATATTTAACGTGCAATCGCTCTGTACGGGGTATTATTCGTCGGACATTTTGGGCTGCACGAGCCGTTTATAGGTCGGCAGTTATTTTGGCGATGCCCGGACTCGAACCTGGAACCTTTCGCATGCTAGGTGGATGCCTAACCGACTGGGCTCCCCAGATTCCCCTAATTTCCGTTTTTAATACCTTCAGCATGAAAAAAGGAGGCTAAAATTGTGACAAAACATTTGAAAAACTAAATCTTGAAACCTTTTATGAATAAATAAATTGAAATAGGTAAGTAGAGCCTATTAATATATTTAAATAAAACATAACGAAAAATGGAATATAACTCATTGAGAGAAAAAAATCTTAGTTGAAATAAAGTAATCGAAGTTTGTAAAAGTTAACAACATAAAGGATCTTTTTTTTAAAGGTGCCAAAACCTACATATTTAATTACTATTGTATTTCCAAAACAAAAATATAAAAAATAAGGAAAAAACGGCAGCTGGCAGTTATTGATTATTCGATTAAAAACCGAATTTTATTTTTAGTTAGGGTTTTTCGAACAGTTTTTTTTTTTGGTCTGGAAACTGGTCTCAAGTTTAAACCGTCCATACAAAAAACTGGTTTTCAGTTTAAACCGGAGCAAAAAAAATCGTTTTTCTTAAAACCAGTTTTGGTTTGCCATTCGTTATTCATGGGAATGGTAAGAAAGGGGATAGTAAGGAAATTCATCATGAATCTAGTCTTTTTGTAAGTTGGAACTGACAAACAAACAATGCTTCATTAAAAATTGAATAAGTATTACTTATCGATTAATAATTTTAGTAATGCTTCGATGAATAAATACGCATTATTGCTCAAACTTAAAAAAAAAAGTTAAACATGCCATATCAACATACACCATTGAAACTATTACTTTCAAAATATAACTGAATTATTTTAAAAACAGAAAACAATAAGAAACAATCGCTAAAAGGAATAGTTTGCATTAAAACGCAATTATTCATTAATAAATGATTAGATATAAATATAAAAATTTACGTTTTTTATGGCAGAATGGACGTGGGTCTCCAAACCAAAATGCCTCTGTGTTAATCCAATGAAAAAAAAGTAATTCCTAAGCCACATTTATCTGGCTGTATTGAATATTTGTACAAATGGTTTTTATATGATAAATGTATCTGACTTACAGGGCTTCCATTTAATCCCATTTTTTAAAAAAATTGGCTCAAATATTCTGTTGCAAAAATATGTATTGAAAATTTTTTTAAAATATTGAACCAATTTAAAAAAATTGGATTATAGAGCCCTGTAAGTCCCATTTATCATATAAAATAACCGTTTCTAAAGATATTCAATGCAACAGAAGACATGTGGCTTAGAAATTATTTTTTTCCCATTGGATCAACACAGAGGCATTTTGGTTTGGAGACCCCCGTCCATGCTTCCTTAACTAAAAATAATAGAAAGCCATATGCCTCGTTTTATTTTACTTTTATATTTTACTTTTGTTTAAAATGAAGTTTACTTAAAATAAATAAATAACATATCTTGTTAATTGTAATTTTTACACAGCTAGCTCTATTTTTCAAAACTTCGTTAAACTGTTTCCATTACTATTTCTAATAATATTAAGGTTAACAATAAACAGATGTTATAGCAAAGGAATAAAAAATAATATATTAGGTATCGTAGCGGAAACAACAATAATAAAGTAACAGGATAAAAATACATATTTATCATTGAACCTTATCCTCTTTTTCCTAAAACAACTCTACAATATGTTCATTAAAGTTATGAACATTTGAAATATTGGGTTTTCGTTTGGCTTCACCAGCTTTAAACTAGAATCTGCTATAAAACTTTTTATCTTCTAGTGGCTTCACTCCAAATAACTCAGTTTTATTAAGAAAAACTATCAAATTAATTTAGTTTCTTCTGTGCCTCTAACATTCCACAGGAGGATACAATAACAGAGCCCGGGTTTTTATACTCATTCTTTGCTGTAATAATTACTTTTTATACAGGACCACAAACTTCTCATTTCTTTCAACCGCGCCAACCTAAAACAAAGGAAAACTGAGGAAACAAAAGTTTTTTTTAAAAAAATAACGCGCTGAGGAGTATAAAAAGATATTTGGCCCGCAGCGAAAAAATAGAATAATCTCATTCTTAGATTAAATAATAAAAAACGCCTACGAACGAAAAAATGGCGGATTAGAGTTCTATATTTTTTTTTTTTACATGCTAACATGGAAGAAAAGAAATGGTGACTTTCTAACAAATAGAATAAAAAAAGAATGGATGTAGATTTTTTTTTCTGGGAAAACTCAGTGGAAGAATTATTTAGGCTAGAACTAAACTTATAGTCCTGGATTAAACAAAAAAAAAAAAAAAGAAATCGAAGAAATACATGCCTGCGTTGTTTAGATTAAATAAAATGGTAAACATCTTCGAATTCAGATTTTTTATTATTACTGTTGATTGCAAACTTAATAAAAATATCTTCATTATAGCCGAGACAAACATTTGACGCTACAACGTTCGTGATTGTTTTTCATGCTAGACAAGTAGTCGCAAGTAGGGAGAAAATAACCCAGCCAAATCTCACTTCTACTCCACGTCAAAAGAAACTTGATAGTAGGTCATCGAGTAAAGGCTTCGTATCCTCATAGCAGGACACTAACTTTCAAAGATAATACTATTGCTCAATATCATCTCGTTACCAAACCATTAACCCTCTGAGAGACACACACGAATAAATCCGTCCTGACTGAGACACACAAAATTATTAAAATCATTGGACACCTTATGAGACACAAAATTAAAAATAAATTGAGACACACAAAATTATTAAAAATAAATTAATTTTATAATGTAATTACATTTTAAAATTTAAAGTGGAGGATTTAAGTATAATTATATGCTACAGAAATATAATTAAAAAAATATAGAAATTTAATTTTCAAATAAAATTTTGAAATACATATATTTCCTGGCAGTGAAAACAATTTAACATTTCAGCCAATTCGCTTATCCTTCATATTGTTAAAGCATGTAAGTATCGCAAAGACACAGTATGACTTTATGCACGTTGACTAAGAACAAAGTTGAAATTTGGTCATACATAAATACTGTAAAAAATAGTCACGTTTAACAGCACGAGTTCTGTATTCTAACGCCTACAGGGTGTGCTGTACATTTCAAGCACACGTGCTTCAGCCACGACTTAGTTAGAATCCCTGACTAGCATAAAAGGAGAACACTGACAAAGGTCATGACAGGTCACGGCGTGTGAAATGGGAAAAAATATACAGCATAAGGGCTTTGAATTGTGTTTACATGACGACCTTTACAGCAACAGCTGTATAAAACGCAGCAGAAAGCGCTAATAGTATGCAGCAAATGTGCTGTATTCTTGCAGACTAAATAATTTAACGATAATTTTGCGGCTAGCATCTTTAAGGACGTTAAGTGAGCTTTACTTCGAATCTCAAATATAGGTTAGGTTAGTTTGAATTATCGTCGCACTAGAGCTACACGAAGGCTATTGGCGACGGGCGTCGTATTTAGAACCACAGTCAAGTGACGAGCCGACACCTGAGTAGGCACCCAACGCAACCGTTAAAGGCGACATCGTACGCAGCGTTAGGACTTTGAAGGATATTTAACGTGCCCTCCCGCCACACGGGGTATTATTCGTCGGGCATTTTTGGATGCACGGGCCGTTTATAGGTCGGCAGTTATTTTGGCGATGCCCGGACCCGAACCTGGGACCTTCCGCATGCTAGGCGAATGCCTAACCGACTGGGCTCCCTAGCCCCAATCTCAAATATAAGTGGGAATCGGCTATTCCACTAGCGAGGATACCAGAAATTCCATACCACATTTTTTTTTAATTTTAATAGCCCAGTTCATAATTTTTAGTGTATAATTTAATTTATCCTTTTTTAAAAATCGGCTTTTCGAAAAATCGCGTAAGTCAATTGATTATTAAGAAATTTTATGCAGTTAAAAAATGTTTTGCCAAAAACAATGGTAACTTAATTGTGGAAAGTCAAATAAATGCTGTAACTTTTTGCTACTAATTTTAAGTCCGCAATATGATAGTAACTACATCTATGATAATTTTTTAATAGAACTCCCACGATTCAACAAAAAAAAAAATTAAAACTACAGTTAAGGCGTGGTAAAATAAGAAAATGCCCACACCGGTTTCAATCATAGAGCAAATTGTAATTTAGTTAGATTAGTTTAGTTTTTGAAGTAACATTCTCAAAAGAGCAAAAAGTGAATATCTTTATAATCAGTTTAGCTGAGGAATTTCTGCTCTTTATCAGTCACAACACGTAAAAGGATAGATGATTTTTTTTAATATATCTATATTTTGAACTTTCTCGAATACATTCAGGCCACTAACACTCTTTTCAGAAATATAAGTCAAATCACGTTCATATTTGTGTATTCACATATCACGGGACGTTGCTTTTTTGTATTAAAAAAAAGTTTGGATGCCCCACAGAATTTAAATAAAATAAAACTGCCCCTTTTCCCGAGATCGAATCCAAAATTTAAGTCTTCATTTTGAACATAGTTCCATCCAGATACGATCATATGAATATCATAATATTTTCTATTTGTTATTTTTCAAGCAGAAAGGGCGCATCTTCTCTTGTTACGGATTTTTTTTGTTGTTCTTTTTAATGTTGATAATCCTCAAGTACATTTTTGATCTATGCACAACGCAAAATAACGAAAGTATCTCACGAATATAGTGGCTTGAAAACTACAAAACCCTACCAAGGTGATATGATGCTCTTCTACTTAGTTTAGTTTAGTTTGAATTATCGTCGCACTAGAGCTGCACGAGGGCTATTGGCGACGGGCGTCGTATTTTAGAACCACAGTCAAGTGACGAGCCGACACCTGAGTAGGCACCCAACGCAACCGTTAAGGGCGACATCGTACGCAGCGTTGGGACTTTGGAGGATATTTAACGTGCACTCCTCTACGGGGTATTATTCGTCGAACCCTTTTGGCTGCACGGGCCGTTTATAGGTCGGGAGTTATGTTGGCGATGCCCGGACCCGAACCAGAGACCGTCCGCGTGCTAGGCGGATGCCTTACCGACTGGGCTCCTTAGCCCCACTTTTCTACTTAGACTCGGAAAATAAAATAAAAATTATTATTATTATTATTATTTTTAAAGTTATTATAAGTTGTGTAGAAATATACAAAAATTGCATAGCGACCAAATAATAATGGTTATAAAAAAGTTTTTAAAACATATAGCACGGTACTTGGGCTGCATTTTAACTAGACGCGGTGTAACATAAAATAAACTATAAAAATACCCAAATCAACTTATTTTTTGCAACAAAATATTTAAATAACTCTTGTTACCATAGAACGTAATAACTATGTCTGAATCGCATCGCATTGCGCCGCTCTTATCTAGGGGCTTTGTGGATCACTGATGGAATCTTTCAGCAAAAAGGATGGTGTTATCAATTTCAAAAGACATTTTCATCTTTCAACTGTCACGCCAGAACTCATACGCACTCTTCTTTTCTTAAGGGGAAGCGGTACCCAAAATTTAGGGCTACCCAGAAAATAATTAAACACGCTCGAATGCTGTGAGCTAAGGATATTGCAAAAAAAAGGAATCCTTTATAATGGTAGAGGTTTATTGAAAATGATATAGTGGTTAGGTAAAATGGTTTTTTGAAATTGTATATTGATTTTTTTTAATTTTAATTTTTTCGGCTTGTGGGGAATGGTTAAAACCCTAAGGCTTTTAGGTAAAATAATGTAATAAAGCTCAAGAATTGTTTTTCCTGTATTGAGGCATATACCATTAACAAAAGTTGGTATGGGATAAGGTCTAGTGGTCTACTTTTTTAAAAAAAAAAAGAAGTTGAAAATTCACAAAAAATCTTTTTTTTTTGGGGGGGGGGCAATTTTTATACATAAAGCTACATAATTGTTCTGGGTTAACTGTTAGCTCAATATCCATACCAACTTTTATTAAGAGATGTTGGGAGAATGTTTTTTAAAAAAATCCATTAAAAAATTCGTCACATTGTAGGAGGAGTAGCCAATATTTATTATTTTTACGTATATGTTTATTGAATGTTAGTTCTTGGTAAAAATAGTTTAATTTGGATAATAGCTATAAGAATACTGGATTTAGTTTTTTGGGTAACGCGTCCCCTTAAAGGTGAAGTTCAAATAATGTTCGATACAGAAAAGAAGAACGCGGTTTTTGTAACGACTTTTATCACTTACACTAAACGTAAAATTTGAATGTACTAGGGCATAAAAGACCACTTCATAAACATTCGAATCTGGATACAAACACGTTATTTGTTGGTGAAGACCAATGGACTGACAAGTACAATTAAAATTATATGAGCAATGCGATGAAGTACACTGATAAAAATTTGGTGCTAGGTTTCACCATGATATTGGTTGGTTTCACCATGATATTGGTTGGTTTCACCATGATATTGGTTGGTTTCACATGATATTGGTTGGTTTCACCATGATATTGGTTTCACCATGATATTGGTTGGTTTTACCATGATATTGGATGGTTCACCAATAATATTGGTTGGTTTCACCATGTATTGCGTATACCATATATGGTGAACCCGCCAAATTTTAACAGTGTTCACAGAAAGATTTTGTTTTTATTTGCTGGAATATGGTTCGCCCCTTTTTTTCGGTGTTTGGTTGAACCATTTTCTGGATTTGGAAACAAAAATCTGAGAAATGGTTCAACCGAATCCAATATATGGTGGAACGTTTCCCATTCAGCCGTTTGCAGCTACTAGGAACCAATATCATGGTGAAACCAGGCACAAAATTTTTAACAGTGTAAAAATAAATCGACAGAAAGATTTTGAATCTTTATTTGAAACTTTTGAAACAGTATGTCTGTCATGATAGATACGTACACTGGTAAAAATTGTGTGCTTGGTTTCACCATGATATTGGTTCCTACTAGCTGCAACGGCTGTGTGGTAAATGTTTCACCTTTTTCGGTGTTTGGTTGAACCATTTTCTGGATTTGAAACAAAAACCTGAGAAATAGTTCAACCGATACCAATAATATGGTTAACGTTTCACCACACAGCCGTTGCAGCTACTGGGAACCATATTTTTGGTGAAACAAAGTGCCTAATTTTTAGCATTGTAAGGTGAATAGCCCTGTCTTGGTTCGGTAAAGAGTTTGGAATTAATTGGCGTCACATTATAGCTATTGGCGAAGAGCTTCGAATATTAGAATCATGGCCAAGTGACGAAGCCGACTTCTGAAGTTGGAACCCACAACCTTACCTTATAGAGACATCGTACGGTTCGGTAAAGGAGAAATCTATTTTCATAATTTTAGGTTTAGTTATTTACTCCACTTTCCCTTTTATCATTGAATTATATTTTTTTATCTAAGTCAGTTTAAATTTTCATGGCGAATATTCCTTTAATTGTTTCATTGATGTGACTAATGGATACTATTTCACAATATGCATTTCCTACTTTGGGATATTAATTACATTTAAAATGGTTTTGAAAAAGATTTCACTTCAAAAGATAATTACTATAAACCACCAATTAAATTCTGCATTATCTTATTTAAATTGTATTTGTATTATAATTTAACTCTTATGCAAAGCTAACTGAAATTGTCAGAATTTTGTACTAACAACGAAATCTGTTTATATGTAAATACAAGAAATGAAAGATGAAGACAAGACGAAGATATTTTTGAAAAATCTCACAAATTCGTTTTCCGATTTGAAATGCATAACGTGACATTCACTTTGGTTTTTCGGTATCGAAGATTGTAAATAATTCTTTGCTGTGACGTCTTGTTTTATCTCAAAAGCCGAGATCACCTATTTCTCATGTCTCAGGTGTGCTAACAAAGCACACCATTTAAATTTTAAATCTTTGGTAGAAGATGTTTGCAGATTAAGATCTTTAAACATATATTCCCTGGAAAACAGGAGAGCTAGGGGTGATTTAATTCAGTTATTCAAGTTCATAAAACAGGGAGACATGGAAGGCTTAGGTTTTACCTTAAATAGCCGGACCAGAGGTCATGATCAGAAATTGAATAAATCGAGCTTTAGAAGGGAGGTAAGAAAACATTATTTTTACAATAGAGTTGTCAATGAGTGGAATGCTTTACCAGATTATGTTGTGCATTCGAAGAGAGTAGAAGATTTTAAGAAGAAACTTGACGGTCATTGGAAACTGGTAATGTATTAGATTTATTTTGGACCAACCTTGCTGGGCCTCTGGCCTGTTGTTGGTCGACAATTTTTGTATTTGTATTTGTATATAAGAGACACAACTTATTTAGACAAACAATTTTGTCGGTGGATTGACAAAACTCGAAAAACGTCACTCTCTGATGTGTTTGAATTTGTATTTTCAAGTGCGTTAGAGTGAAATCACGGAAACCAAACAATAAATAAAAGAACCAATGTTTCAATGTTTTGAACAAGAAAAAATTTCATGTAAACGAATGTTTGGTAAATCATACGACCTCGTTCGAAACGGAATTGATGAGTGTAACCGTCAATTTTGAAGATCCAAGTAACAGGTTATTTTTTATGTATGTTTATTAAGATTGCGTAGGTTAAAAAACTAAGTCGTTCTTGCAAAATGTAAGCAATGTTATTCAATAATACCTAAAAAATGATAAATTGAGTAAAAAATGGCATATTTAAGACATTAAAATTTGGATATATCCAGTCGTTGGGGGATTCAAGTTCCAATTAGTTTATTTGGCGTTCTTTGTTGAAACAATATACTCAAGTAAATGTAAAGTGTATGTTATTTTGTTTTGGCAAAGAAAGACAACATTTGTACATTATTTCTATTTTAGCTTCCACACTACGTTTATAACAAATTAATTTTTGCAAACGATAATAGTTATTGAATAATTATTGAAAAAATAATGGGCTTGTTTCACGTGGTTTGAAAAAAAACCCAAAGAAAACCAAACAACCAATGAAATTGCAGTATAGAGAGCGTGACGTCTCAAGAAACCAATTGGCTTGTTTTTCGTAATAAGGGAAGAAAGCCAAACAACCAATGACATTGCAGTAAGAAGAGTGTGACATCACAAGAAATATTCTCATTATTGAATTTTTGAAATAAAATAAATAAAAAACAAGCCAAATTTAGCGTGTAAATGTTTATAATAGAATTAATATCGTGTTCGGCGACTTTTTTCTTTTGAACACAAATGTGGAAGCGGGGTAAGTGACAGATTCTGTTACAAACCTACTTGTTTAAAATGCATCACGTTTACTATTTCTACTTTTAGAATATTAACAAGTTTACTAAATCAAAAAATTTAAAGCGGATGCTGGTGTTTCATAGATTTTAAATATGCCGGTCCGAAGTTTATAGCTTTGACACGTAAAAACGGCTGTAAAACCGAGTTTTTAATCTCCCGATTACTTGTATTTTTCGCAAAACCGCGAAATATAGATACTAGATATGATATTATGTTTCGACTCGTAAAAATTATTAAAAACATCATAAAAGAGTTGAAATTTGCTTCAGTTCTTGGAAAAACCGAATAAAAAAAATATTTTATAAAAGTTGTCCTTTAAAGGGAAAACAATCGACCTCTATTTCAAACAAACGTATGTGTTATTAGTTTTTATTGGATAAAAATTACATTTTTATCTTTTAAAAAATTATCTTTTCAACTAGCACATATAGTCTCAACACAGGTTTATCCGTCCCTATGTATTTTTGGCTGGTTTGTTTTACCTGGGGTTGGCAAATAAGCTTCCGGCCGTTTTGTGTGTCCATAGCACGCATCAATTCCCTCGCCAATGTTATCTTTATAATTCTCAATGCAACGGAAGAACCATAACCGTAATGGAAATGGCAAATCTTGCGAAAGATTTATTTCGGAAACAGTTATTCGCTTTTCTTGTTATTTTATTTTAAAAAAAAACGTTTGCTTAATACCAGAGAATTCTCAACCTAACTGATAGTCTAGGAGCTTTAAACTAGTGATATTTATTGCCAAATAAATTAAACTTCGTCTACCTAATCTATATTTGAGCAATAAAAGTAGGATTATACACTCTTAAAACAAAAGAGTGAAATCCACTCCTATAGGAGAAATGCATTTTCGGCACCGGAAAGGAGTGAAAATTAACTCAGACTAGAGAGCCAGACTTAACCAGAGTTAAAACCGCTCGTTTGTTTTAAGAGTGTATAGAGTTTGAAAAAGGCAATAAACCCAAAGGAATATTGATATTTTTTGACGAACTTTGTAAGAAAAAGACATATTGAGCATATCGAGGGAAATAATATGTAACACTTGAGGTCACAAGAATTTGCTGTGAATGATTTTTAATGTCGTTCTTTATTCTAACTTTAAATATAGAAGTGCTTTTTTTAAATATTTGCTTAAAAGGTTACCAGTTGTTCCTCCAATAACAAAACTTATAAGTTTAGTGATACCAGTGGTTACTCCGTTACAAAATAATATACAAAAGTGTGATCTTAAGCCGATATATTGAACAAATGGACTATTCTAAGGTACGAGAGGTGCTATTTGTCACACATTGTTATGCTTGACTTGTTTCTTTCTTAAAAAACTTCTAAGATACCATAATTTGTAACCACATTGCAAAATTTGTTCGACCGCATGTCCAACTAAACTAAGCATCGATATCATTTATGAATTACAGCATTGTATATGTTTATCTTTTTTCTTAATCTTTTCCCTTTATTGATTTGTATGTTAACGTCATTGTTCTGTGTTTCTATTTTCGTCTGTATTATTTTATAATTTTTGAAGCAAAAAGATAACTGTCTGTAATTTTCTGGCTGCTTTAGAAATAAAAAAAGCATCACAAAATAATATTTCCATATTCATTGCAAAATTAAAAAAAAACATGTTTGTATTGTAACATGGTTCCTTATTTTCTGCAGTGTATATTAAGTTCAAAGGAACATGTTTTTCTTTCTTTTACATTTCGCAACTAACAGGCGAAAAAATATCCTCGCTCGCAGAGAGCATCCCCGCGCGAGCCATTATTTCCACGCGCCTGTTTATCGCATCTCACTGGTCTGAGAGTGCCTCCTTTAATAATATCGCAAGAGAAGCAGGCGCTACACAACTCAACTCCGTCCGGGGTACTAATTTATGGAGCGGACGAGATTATACGATACCCGGGTTCGAGGCTGTTTTTTTTTATCTCTTTGTCTTATTTTTTCTCCCGATTTATCTCGCTCGATGTAAAAAGGTTCGAAAAGGGTCAACAAAATTACTTTTGTTCCATGATTCGATTGTTACGGGTAATTTAATTTTATTGACTGATTTGTTACTCATGCCTCGTTCTTTTTTTTTAATCTTAGGCAAAAATCTCTGGTGTGGTCTTTGTGTTAAACTAAATAAGATTTTAACGAGTTTTCTCATGGGGTTATGGCAATGCAATAAATAGATTAAATCGGTAGATAGGGTATTTAAATAAGAATGGTAGATGTAATTATTTGTAACAAATGTTGTGAATGTGTAGTTAAAGTAATAAATTTTTATTTTTGCGGCTAAACATCATCACAACAAAGTCAGCATTCTAAAAAGAAGGGAATACGATTTTCTTTAGCGTAAAAAAACTTATTTTATATCATCAAATTCTTAGTCTTTTTCATAAGACCTGATTAGATTTCAGGGGAATTCATCAGAAAATCAGTATTTTTTTGTAAAAAAAACTATGTACACAAAAATAGTTTGCTCAAAAGAGAAAATTATGACGTTCTTTATGGGGGGCAAGTTCGCCGAGCACTGCGACCTCAGGTCTATTGTAAAAGAGAAAATTCGAATAATTGCAGCAAGAATTTTCGCACGCAAAGAAATGGTTCTATATGCAAGAATATAGTTGCTTTTGAGTTTTTCCATAACAATGGAGTATTATAATGTCTTAAATAATGCCATTTTGACGACACATTCTAACATCTATATCAGCCCTTTATACCACCAATATAAAACGTCAATACTAATTCTTCAGAAAAGCCTCCTTTAAAGAATTATTTAATGGTTACGACAAAACATCAACCATTTTACGATGTTTTGCACTTTTCAAGTCTTTTGCAATCTGGATAAAGAACTATAACATCTATGAGTAAAGGCAGAATTGCTAAGGAGGATCCCTCCGAAATTATGACCACTTCTTAGCCATCCTATATAACGGATGTGTTGGGTGCCTACTCAAGTGTCGGCTCGTCACTTGACTTTGGTTCTAAATTACCCGTCTCCGAAGTACTCGTGTAGCTCTAGTGCGACGATAATTTAAACTTACCTTACCTTATTCAATCTACAGGGTGTCCGTAAAAGAATGTCCGAGTTTCAAATTGTAATAGTATTGTGGTTAAAGTGTAATTGTAATGTGGTTGAAGGTGATGAATAAAGAATAACTCCAACAGTTTCAGATAAGCGCGTGCGCTTGTACCGCTACATCGTTTTCACAGTTGCACAGGCTGTTGCTTCCATTACTCCTGACTTGCTGCAGACAGTATGGGAAGAATTGCATTTTCGTTTGGATGTGTGCCGTATCACAAAAGGTGCACACATTGAGCTCTTATAGGAAAAACTAGGTTAGTTTTCTTTCAATGTCATGTATGATTTGTTATATTTAGTATAAAATAAACTCCTGTATATATACCATTAAAACTCGGACATTCTTTTACGGACACCCTATATAATATGTTCTTGCTGGACCAAATAAAATATCACCATTAAATAACTAAGTAAAACAGGTCCGCGTGAAATCTGCCAATGTCCTGACGCTGCGTAATATTTCACTGTATGGATTCTCTGGGTGACAGATCAGCTATCAGTCTCATCACTTCACCGTGGTTCTTAATTACGAGTCCTGCCTGCAATAGCCCTCTAGTAGCTGAAGTGTGACGTTAATCCAACCAAAATCTATATCAACCACATAATTTTAGATTGGGATAACCGAATATCCCAGTTAAAACATTATTTGGCAATCAAGTAAGAAGGGCTCTCCCGTTTAATGCTAGTATACATATTGCTTATTTTTGTCGTTTCTTATTAGTTATCGATTTGCGGTAACAGCAAAAGATAAATATCTTTCTCTCTAGGCTCCTTAACATAATAATTACCAAGTACAAAAATAAAATTATTATAATTTCAGCAATTTAGATATCTCATTGTTCCTAGTCCATCGAGAATTAAGTGTAAGTGCTTTTTAAAAATGCAAGTTATCCAATAATTAGCTTTGAAGGAATTTTTATATTTTTCATTCCAGAATATTTCACGTTAGGGAGATAAGAAGACCGCTGTAGATTTTTAGATAACATATCGAATAATAAGCAGTATTTTAAATGAATCTCTAAATGTAAGAAGGGTCATGTCCACAGTAGAATTTCCACACGCTTCTTTGCTTTCAATAGAATGTTAAAAGAAGAAGGATGTATGGAAATATCCCAGTGGACATACCTCTTTTTTACATTTGGCGATGGTAGGCTGATTTATACCTCCTCAAGGGAGACATACAATGGTAAAAGCTTACTGAAGAGCCCTTTGTTTTGGAAGCCAACACAAATGGAAACACGCAGGCCCATAAATATAAAAAGTACTGGCGAAAGTATAAATTTGAACAAAACCATTTACGATATTTTATGCTTATCAACTAATTATAGCCCTATTTACTTGTTAATTCAGTAAACCTTCTAAAGGGAAATGTAAATAGGATATGGTTGATAATGTTAATGGGTGTGGCTAATGGGTTGATAAATATTACTATGCGTTTATCAACTTATAAAAGCTGCATTATTATGTAAATGTAAATTTATCAATCCTTTTTGCATGATATTCGTTTATTGAATCTTAGAAATAAGGTTTTAACGGTCCATCTTGTAACTTGGAGATATTTGAACCAAATTTTTAGGACACATCTTCCAATTGATTAGGAAGTAATTCGTAAGAGTATATTTACATGTTACTTTTACCACAAAAGCATGACTTATCTGCAAAATAATTACATAAAAAGTTAGTATAAAATAATTAATTAACAAAATAATTAATAAAAAGTTGTTGATTAATTTCTTCGATTTTACTGATTCTAGAAATAACTTAAATATTATTTTTATACATACCGTCTGAAGGTTATTATAAAAAGAATTTTGACAGCATATTTAAGATAGATTTAAAATGAGAGCAACTTCATCATATAATATGACATTTTATATAAGCCCTCTGAAGCAATATAAATCAGGTTATTAATTAATAAAATAGGGGCGGTAAAGTAGGTAATAGTATATTACTAAAATGTTGGCGTTTGATAAAGTTGTTTTATCAGATTATAATTTCCAACTTGGATTTGTATGTCACATTTCCTGACACTCCATTATTCAAGTACAAAATTATAATCTATTGTTCAGTGACAGTCAGCCCAAATACCAATCTTAGCCCTCACGGTAGAGTAATTTCAAGAGCGCAGACACCACAGTATTGATGTGACATGCAAGAGGGCCAGGGTTTAAACTATCTTATCAGCCCATGTCTTAATACTTTGTCATTCAAACTATCACTATTCCCCACTTGTTCTTGTCAAATTTACTGTAATGAGTATCCCATTTTACAGCCACTTTATATCACCATTTTAATTATAATCCCCAATATATCTCAATGAATAAAAAAGAACACCATGGCCGAATATGTGTTCGTCATTCAAACTATCATAACTTCCCACATATTTCTGTCAAATGTACCTTAATGATGAATATACCATTTTACAGCCACTTTATATCACCACTTTATTTATGATCACTCTATGTATCTTCCAATGAATAAAAAAGAGCACCAAAGCCGAAAATATGTTCGTCATTCAAACTATCATAACTTCCCACATATTTCTGCCAAATTTAGCCCTCATGGTAGTGTAATTTCAAGAGCGCAGACACCACAGTATTGATCTGACATGCAAGAGGGACAGGGTTTAAACTATCTTATCAGCCCATGTCTTAATACTTTGTCATTCAAACTATCACTATTCCCCACTTGTTCTTGTCAAATTTACTGTAATGAGTATCCCATTTTACAGCCACTTTATATCACCACTTTAATTATAATCCCCAATATATCTCAATGAATAAAAAAGAACACCATGGCCGAATATGTGTTCGTCATTCAAACTATAATAATACCCATATTTCTGTCAAATTTACCTTAATGATGAATATACCATTTTACAGCCACTTTATATCACCACTTTAATTATGATCACTCTATGTATCTTCCAATGAATAAAAAAGAGCACCAAAGCCGAAAATGTGTTCGTCATTCAAACTATCATAACTTCCCACATATTTCTGTCAAATTTACCATAATGAATATCCCATTTTACAGGCACTTTATATCACCATTTTAATTATAATCACCCAAACTATCATATCTTATTTCAATTGTAATTGCATGATATTCGTTTATTAAATCTCAGGAATAATGGTTTTACGGTCCATCTTGTTAGTTGGTGCTATTTTAACCAAATTTTAAAGACACATTTCTTCCCAATTATTAGGTTTTAATACATTCCACATATTCTGTCAAATTTATCATAATGAATATCCCATTTTTCAGCAACTTTAATTATAATCGCCCTATGTATCGTCCAATGTATAAAAAAGAACACCATGGCCGAAATTGTGTTCGTCATTTAAACTTCCCACATATTTCTGTCAAATTTACCATTTATTTTACAGACACTTTATATCACCACTTTAATTATAATAAAGAAAAAAGGAACACCATAGCCGAAATTGTGTTCGTCATTCAAACTTCCCACATATATCTGTCAAATTTACCATTTATTTTACAGACACTTTATATCACCACTTTAATTATAATCACCCTATGTATCTTCCAATGAAGAAAAAAGGAACACCATGGCCGAAATTGTGTTCGTCATTTAAACTTCCCACATATTTCTGTCAAATTTACCATTTATTTTACAGACACTTTATATCACCACTTTAATTATAATAAAGAAAAAAGGAACACCATAGCCGAAATTGTGTTCGTCATTCAAACTTCCCACATATATCTGTCAAATTTACCATTTATTTTACAGACACTTTATATCACCACTTTAATTATAATCACCCTATGCATCTTCCAATGAAGAAAAAAGGAACACCATGGCCGAAATTGTGTTCGTCATTTAAACTTCCCACATATTTCTGTCAAATTTACCATTTATTTTACAGACACTTTATATCACCACTTTAATTATAATAAAGAAAAAAGGAACACCATAGCCGAAATTGTGTTCGTCATTCAAACTTCCCACATATATCTGTCAAATTTACCATTTATTTTACAGACACTTTATATCACCACTTTAATTATAATCACCCTATGTATCTTCCAATGAAGAAAAAAAGAACACCATGGACGAAGATATGTGTTCGAACTGCAGATCGATTTTCGCGCAATTCGCGTGCTCACGTCCATCAACAACCACACAACAAAAATATAAAGAAAAGTAATAATTACGGGGGGAGGGAGGAGGCCTGTCGGCACTCTTTTAACGACTCCATTAAAGCTCCATTATCTGCGGAGGGGGATACTTTTGGAAGAATTGTTCTTTTATAGTTTTTGTGTTTAATACTGACTGTCCAGGAGTATGTCATACTGGGATACAATAAAACTCCAATTATATGAAGCAATTGGGACCTAACCACATTCGGATAATCAGAAATTCGGATGTTTGAAGTTAATCGGGAAGAAAAGGTATATATATTCAATCAATTGCTTAATGAATTGCTGGGTAGATCATGTAGTTCTAGTTTCGGTCGTCATAAACAAAACCAAATTGTAATGTGCTTTTCAGAAATTTGAGTTATTGCTTTTGTAATAATTTTTATTAGTTTAGTTTGAATTATCGTCGCACTAGAGCTACACAAGGGCTATTGGCGACGGGCGTCATATTTTTAGAACCACAGTCAAGTGACGATCCGACACCTGAGTAGGCACCCAACGCAACCGTTAAGCACGACATCGTACGCAGCGTTAGGACTTTGAAGGATATTTAACGTGCGCTCCCTAAACACGAGGTATTATTCGTCGGAAATTTTTGGCTGCACGGGCCATTTATAGGTCGGCAGTTATTTTGGCGATGCCCGAACCAGAACCTGGGACCTTCCGCATGCTTTGGCGAATGCCTAACCGACTGGGCTCCCCAGTCCATAGTTTTTTTTTAAAATTTAACTAATGATAGAATCTTGGTTTCAGAAAAGTGGCTGGGTGGAATTTTTTTTTGAAATTCGGATAATCAGCAACGCTTCGGATAATTGTTCTACTGTATCTTGTTAATTAAGAAATGTTCTTTTTTAGTTTTTGTATTTAATACTGATAGTTTAGAAGTATTTCATACCGGGAACCTGGAGTAAGCAAGTTGTTAAGTTACTAGCAATAAGTTCTGAAACTGACCGAGAAAATGTTTTACAGCCTATGGGCGGATTATTCATCGTACTGATGTAATAGTCGAGAAATTAGGACTGGTGCGTGCTAAAAGTTTAAATTAATTGCACTAATTTTATCTCTTTTGGTTTTTATATCAGGCTTATACCTCGTTACATGGGGCTTGTGATACATATTTTATTGAAAAAAGTGACTCTCTACAAATTATATCTTTATCAGTTTATTATTTTGTGAAACCAATCAAAAAATACTCCGAATCATGTTTTTTAAGTTTAAACTATTCATAGAGAAGGTAAAATATGAATTTTGTCCCAATGACACTTGAATAAGGGTAATGATACTGAATTATGACTAAATTTACTGTGCACTATTCTCCCGAGCACTTGGTTTTGGGAAAAGTTTATAAAATGATGTAGAAGATCGAATTTGTGGTTTAAGTGTTTCTGCGGAAGTTAGCAAGAATTTCCTCTTTGAAACTTCAAGAAAAAATACACAGAGATCATAGTTAAAGTAATAGAGTGACAGATCACGTGATTACCAATTGCGGCGGTGGGACATGCATGGAGCCATGTTTACCGTGGCCTTCTTTGCCCATGTTGCCACTTCCTTTATGAGCAAAATTTTACTGCGTCATCAAAAATTACTATTTAAAATACTAAAATTACAGAAAAAATACTAGCTACATTGTAGCCTCTTTTTAGTTACTATTTTTAAAAAAACACACATGCAATGCTTTTTTACTGATATTTACCCTCCCAAAACTAACTAGCATATGTTGACTGCGTTAAATCTCTAAGATGTTGGCAGGTATAGGCAGTCAGAATTTTGTTTTTTTCGCAATAATCGCCACGGTAATATTGACAAACTTAGTTTGTTCTCTACCCATGTCCAAACTAAATAAAGTACCAGGAATTGACAACAAGCAGTTACGTGATGACAGAGTATGGACAGGACTATGCCTTTAAAAGCACTACTCGAGTGAAGCGGTGGAAATGGTTATCCAACCGAAGCTTTGTTGGAGTTAGTAGTAACTATCTTCCTCGATTGACCCGAATAGCATTCTGTACGGTGAAGACCCGTCCAATCAAGTGGCGCCATAAACACGGTGAAGTAATTTTCTAAACGACTAGTTTAAATACAATGCTAATTTTAGGAATGTCCAGGCCTCATGCTCATTCAGTTTGGTCTTGCTTTAGTACAGAAGTTTCCGTACGATGCCATGCAAACGGGTTCAATTCGACAAATCTAATCTGTGTATCTGAACATCGAAATATCCAACAGCACAACTCTGCCAACCTGTCTCCTGAACAGCATCAATCTAATAAGAGAAAGTTTGTTGCATGTTGCAGCGGTTAGAAACATAGCAACTCTATCTCGGCGTATCTCTAATTTCCATACATTATAATACAAAGTTACAGATAGACTTAGCACCCGCAGCACGAGAGAGCATTCATTTCTGACAAAGAACCCCTAAAATATCCTGGAACCAAACACGCAAGTTTTGAACCGAGTCTCCATGTATCTTTGTGGGAACTTGCTTGACTCGCAGTTGGACAACTGACTTAATCGGGCGTGCTGTTCAGGGGAACTTTGGAAGCTAGAGTTTCAAATTTTGTGAATAAATCCATTCTATTATTCTGGACTGAGGTTTGGTTAAATAAGTGAACAATGTTTGAATGATGTTTTGCCCAATATTTGAAAATGGGAACCCAAGACAAGTTAATATACTTATATTTCGAAATCAATGGAATCATAGCTGTAAACTGTAAATATTTAAATTTTAATTTAAATCTACACTTTAACAGTGATATTGTGAAATTTATATAATTTTTTCAGTAAAATTGTTTTTATTTTATTGTGAAATGAATTTCAACTTAGCCGGAGTGGTATATTTTTAAAATTCAGAAAGATATCTGCTTTATGCAGTGGTATATATGCTGAATTAAAAGTAGCATCATAAAAATTAGCCTTGAAATGTGTTAATTTAAAAGCTCTCCTAAATATAGACACAATGATAATAAAAAGATAAATTGTTTTTTCTTATTGGTGAAAAGATATGGGAACAAAAAGGAGGTAAATGTGAATTTAAATATTTTTTTATAATCTTTGTAAACCGGAATCGAGTTATTCCGCCTTTTCCCAAAGTCTAAAACTCTTGTTTTTTTTATATAGGCAGGTCTGCCTCATTTTAACATTTCTGGCCATTGTTAAAATCATACTTCATCGGATATTATTTTAGAAATTAATGGGTTGAATTGAATTAAAGTCGCCCTAGAATTACAAGAGGTTAATTGGAGACGGGAAACTTAATTTAGAACCACAGTCAAGTGAAGAGCCGACACCTGAATAGACACCCAACGCTACCTTTAGGAGCAACATCATACGCAGTGTCGGGACTTCGGAGCATAATAACACACACTAACTGCACATACCGCTTATAGATCGGCAGTTATTTTGGCGATGCCCTAGCCTAGGGGTTTCCAACCTTTTTGCACTTGCGTACCACTTGACTTTTTGAAAAATTTTGGCGTACCACCAGGCCTATAAATATTTTAATAAATGTATAACGTTTACTCTTTTTAAAAAGTGTTCAAAGGATTTTGGAATTAAATTCCTGAGAAAACTTCATATTTAAAGGTTAGGTATTTGTTTATTTATAACATGCTTATAATATAGGAGAAATAAAAAGATTAAAATGGTATTGATTTACAAATTTATTTATTACCCATGGTCTAAAAACATACAAATAAAAAAATAGTACAAACTCAGCAAATAATTAATCATCATGCAAAATGTACTTTTATAGTCTGTAGTACGAAACTTCTTGTTGTTTGCCTGTGATTAAAATATAAACATTAGGAGTAATGGAAGTTATCTTCACTCTTAAATCCTCTTCAACACTTATTATGCTTCTATGATTATTTTTTTATGTTCAGAAAATCCACTCTCACACAAGTAACTCGTAAAAAATGGCATCAAAAATAGCAGAGAATCAAAAATCATCAAAAATGGTATAAAAAATAGCACCTTGCCCGAAGGTCAAAGGGTTCTAGGTTTTACATCCGATCCAGAAGTTAAATAAAGATTTCTCTTTAAAATAATGTTTATGTTTAAAATAATGAGTAATATGTTTGCGTGCTCACTGCCCATGCATACAGAAGCTATTAAAAGAATCATGTTGCTCACATCACTCACGCGTACAACCTGAAATTTTCCCGCGTACCACCAGTGGGCGTAACCGGTTGGGAACCCCTGCAGCCCAAACCAAACCCTGGGACCTTTCGCATGCAAGGCAAACGGTTCACCGATTGGGCTCTTGCAATTTAATATGAAATGGTTTGGTTAACTTGGACTAATTTGCCCTTGGATCAGCAATGAGGAACTTGCATCCTACCCTGAATGACGGACTTATGCCATTTTCTGGAACATTAGAAGCTACAGATTCTAAATATCAGCTTAAAAATAATTAAAAATTATTAGTTTTACTCGAAATATGCCTATTAAAATTCCATGAAACTCAAGTGACCGGAAACGGCGTCTGACGTAACAACACACCATTTGGAGTTTTTTTCTGCGCTACGGTTCACTTAAACCAATCTAAATAATCCTATTCCTATATGGGATCATTCAAAACACATTTTGTATTTTCAACAGCTGTATCGCACAAAAGTTGGTTAGAAATTGCACGCCAATGGACAAAAAAGCCAAGCCTGACGTCATTACGCACTGCAAGAGGATTGTGAGTGTTTTTACCGGAAGTGACGTATCCCCTACTTAAAACTCAATTACTGACTAATTTAATAACTTTTTACTAGTGTGAAAAGTAGAATTCGACGTGTTTTTAAAAAGGCTATTATCTGCCAATGAATTTGAAATTCATGCAACTTCCTTATTCAACCGAATTTGTGCCCATAGAAATGTGCAGTCACTCAGTGTAAATCAAGTGGGTCTACAGAAGCCGACCTACAAGTGCGAGCTATAAATCAATACAACGTCATTCGAAGCGCTGTATAAACAGTAAAGCTTATAGTGAACTTGCGCACTGTTTACTTTCATTTTACAAATACACATGTTTGGTTTGTTAACCACTCGACTATGTCGGAGTACTATAAATTGCTAAAATATAAATAAATTAATCGGTGTTAAGTTTATTTAATGCTTTTGTAATGTTTGATAAAAATAATTTTGCTATTGCTCAAAAAGAGTTACTATTTCAAGAGTAGACATACAGCTAAGTAGCTGAGGAATATAGGTCTTGACTACAAATACCGTCGACGCCTCCAAAACTTTACAAACATGTTAGAGAGATACTGGATAATCTTGGGGAAAAATCGCCATTGACAAGGTGTTAAATTATAATGTTACTCCTTTTTAATTAAACTTTGAATTCCTTTTGTTACAACAACTTAAAATCTATCGTGATAATAAGCTTATAACATATTTGTACACTCTTAAAACAAAAGAGTGAAATTCACTCCTATAGGAGAAGTGCATTTTCGGCACCGGAAAGGAGTGGAAATTAACTCAGACTGAGTTAAAACCGCTCGTTTTAGGAGTGTAGGACGCAGATTGTTTTCTTTTATTTCTTTTACCCACTCCGAAAAAGAGTGAAATTCACTCCTATAGGAGAAGTGCATTTTCGGCACGGAAAGGAGTAGAAATTAACTCAGACTGAGTTAAAACCGCTCGTTTGTTTTAAGAGTGTATAGCTATTCTCACATCCTTCAAAATACCAGTTTAAGTTACGAGTCTAATTATATTTCCTCTTAGAAGTTATAATTGGAGTGAATATCAAGGTTACTTACAATGCGACACTTAAAGGCTGCATATTTCATGCAAATTCTACACTCTTAAAACAAAAGAGTGAAATTCACTCCTATAGGAGAAGTGCATTTTCGGCACCGGAAAGGAGTGAAAATTAACTCAGACTGAGTTAAAACCGCTCGTTTTAAGAGTGTAGGACGCAGATTGTTTTCTTTTATTTCTTTTACCCACTCCGAAAAAGAGTGAAATTCACTCCTATAGGAGAAGTGCATTTTCGGCACGGAAAGGAGTGGAAATTAACTCAGACTGAGTTAAAACCGCTCGTTTGTTTAAGAGTGTACATGCTTTCACCAGTTTTAACAATTATAATTCAAAGAATTTACTAACCCATGCCTCTGCATATTATTTAAGATATTAGCTCTAGTAAAGTTAACGGAACATGTAAACCTTGACAAATGCTAACCAACGTTCACCAAAACTTTATGGACCGCTGTTGACCTAGAAAGTACTCTAAACTAGTACCAAATTCGCACTGCATTGCCTCAAACTATAAAAGGAAGTGTTCCACGACTCTCCGAAAGTGCTACTTGTAATGATTTATGTACACATTAGTATAGGGGCTAAAAGAGATAGCGCCACATGATCAAAATGCGCACGATCGGAATGCGTAGTTGCTGTTAGGTACCTTTATCATCGCCAGTTTTTCAAAAAATGAATATCCCTTAAAAGGGGTGGTGGAGTTTTAAGGGATTTTCGGTTTTTAGAAGTAAACTGTGTTTTTTTTGTTTAAATGGTTAAGCCTGTGTTTAAGGGTGTAACTAAAGCCAAAATCCGGTATTTCCCGTTTAGCCCTTTCTGGTTTTCAATCCCTTATCCACTCTTTTTCCATCCCTAAACCTGTCTTGTCTTTAGGAACTTTCTTCACCCAGAAGAACAATAGAGGTTAACAAACTATCCCTTTTAGTCACTATAATATAAGTAACAAGTTCAAAGAAAATAGCCCCCTCTTGCGTGCGGAAAAATAAAAGACTGGCGGAGCTCAGAGGTTAATGAATAAGCATTGTATTTATTATCACTTTCTCAGAGAGGTGTGAGCTCTGTTCAGAAAAATTCTTGACATTTTACTGCTACATACATCCAAATTAAAACTTTCCGCGCCAAAAGTTTACTAAACGACAGAAAAAAAAATATTTTTAAACAAACGACATCGGCTTTCTACAAATCGTGGTTCTAATCGATGCCACAAAATAAAAACAAAGTGGGGATGTAATAGAATATAATTTGCTATTGCTTTTGGTCTGTTACGTACAAGAAAGAATAACACTTATTTCATTAGAAAACAAATAAGGTATTGGAAATTGACGCTTATAACCACTTCTGTATACGCTTTCAACGGATAAATATCTTTATGAAAAAAAATTGAGTAATTTATCTCATTTGCGAAACCTAATTTTACACCGTAGTCAATTGACGAGACCAACTTCTGATCTGGAACTAAACACAATCTTACGTCGATGTGGAAGTTGGTGGCTAAAGACTTTCATAGGACTTTCAGGGCAATAAGGACTGATAGGATGCATTACTTTCTATATTTTAGTCTATTATTTTGAACGCAATGTGAAAGTTAATTAAGAATATTTTTAATTTGTATTTTTTCCTCATATCGTCTTGTTCAGAAAAAGGTGAAATACAGTCCCTGAACAAATTATTAGACGCACTGTATTTTTTTTTTAGTAATTTTATGTTGATTAAGAATTTTTATGCAATAATGGTATATTTAAACTACAATATTATTGATTTTTATTTAAAAGAATTGTTGTAGACTACATATTTGTATTTTTTAAGATAATTATGATTAAGATTAATTTATATTAATTATTTATTTTAAGATTATTTATGTGTGGAATTATCATCCTCAAATGCAGGAGACAACAGTCTTGCATTGATAGCATGCCGCGCAGAATTAAAGCTTTGGTAGCGGCTAAAGGTGGCTCAACTAAATATTGACTTTTGCTAACATTAATTTCACTTTTCTTTAAAACTTAATAAACTTTTCTAAATTAAGGCTGTTTTATTTATGTCAAAAAAATCAGTAATTGATTGGATAATATAAAAATAAAAAACAAATCAATTTAAAATAATAAAACGGTACAATATCCCCCGTAATTAATATTTTACATGACATCTTGCAGTGCGTCTAATAATTTGTAAAGGGACTGCATTCAATAATATATGTTTTTCGATGCAATACAGCGTTTAAAAGTCTCGTGTAAGGGACATTTTTCTGATAATGTACTGTATTTCAAACCTTAAAAAACCTTATTGAAGAGGAACATCAACAACATTTTTCCAGTTATATATGCATTCAACATTTAGGCCACATAACGTAGCCATGATACAAAGTAGACTTAAACGTTTCAACAAGTTCTTTTTTACGGAAGTCAAGGAATATAATAAGCGTAACCCTGCTCTTCAAACAAACCTATATTTTAAATCTTTAAACACTAAGCAACTACAGGAGGAGGGGTGGGTGGAAAGAAAATATTCTCCAGTCTCTCGTCGTTCATTAACTCCCTTAATTGTTATTCCAAACGAGAACGGGCAATTCCAAGTGGGAGGAATCGTTATTTTTTTTTACATTCTGTCTCTCCTTTTTCATTTGCATGTCGCTTTTCCGAAGCGGGAAAGACATTTCTTAAGAAAAGCCGAAATAAGATTAACAGTTTTTAAAGCGGTAGTTCTTTATCGTTTCTGGTTAGTTGGTGATTTGGGTAAAGTCGCGTGGGAGCTGTTTGCGATGGTTTTAGGATTGTTAATTGAGAAAAAGGCCCTTTTCACACGCAGATTTGGGTAATATTGGTGCCGCATGATACGGTGCCGCATGATTTCAGTGGTAATGTTAAGTTAATTGGAGTTACACACATGATAGAAAAAATATCACTTTTTTGATTTTATCAACAATATTTGCTTAGTAGGTAGATTGAACGGTTACGGGTCCCTATTTTTAGCCCCCGTATGGAGTTTTAACACAGCCAATTGAGCATCGTAATTTAGAACCATGGTCAAGTGACGAGGCTTTACCATTTTTTGCTTTAATATAGTATTAAAACTTGTTATTTATTTAAAAGCACTTCATTTTGAACTAATATTTTTATAATCATACTTAAAAGGTTAAACTTGACTTTTCCAAATTTTTAATGAGGCATAAAGACCCTTTCTCACACAACAAGCTTTTAATGTATATATTTTTATCTGATAGGTGCTGTATATTTTAACATCAAAGTTAAAAAATTTTGCAGTAAATATAGATTTAACATAGTTACAATTTGAGCTAATATTGTTGTAAAAAATCCTAACTACGATATTTTTATTCGTGTGAAAGCTCCAATTGACTTTACATTGCCTCTGCGGATCATGTGACAACATAACTATGGCAAAATTCATTTTAACCCTCTCTGTGGGTACAGACCATTTGCATATCATTTAAATACAAATGTGTTGTTGTTGTTGTTGTTGTTGTCTTGTCTATGGATAGGTTGAGGTATTAGATGGGACCGTGTGTGTCCCACACAGCCTCAGCAATCTGAAGGCAGTTTTGGGAGTAAAGGTCATCTAGCGGAGAGTCACTAATCTGTTGTATTTTTGCAAGGATGGCTGGACATGAGAAAATGTGTGTTGGACTTAGTTCTATGTCGAGGCAGATTTTGCAGGTGGGGTACTTTCTGGAGCCGTCTGGCTGGATTTTCATTCCCCCCAGATGTCCAGTTCTCAGTCTAGTTAAGGTTTTTGTTATTGTTCTGCTAGCTAAATACAAATGCGAACAATATTTATACACGACTCTAATAAAAGAACATAAAAAAACGTCAGACGTTTTTACTGATGAACAATGCAATTCTGATACTTTAATTGACGCTTAATTATTTTTATTTTTAACCATTACAAAATGCAACTTTGGCAGCCTCATGCCAAGATGGATGCTCCAAAAAGTGCAAAAAAGAAGCAACCAAAACTACCACTTTTTAGTAAACATCCTGCATTGATCAGTTATTTTTTATTTATAAACTTTCTTGACTATTTTTTAGTGTGGTGTTCAATAATCTTTCTCAGTGACAAGTCGATAACGACAAGCTGATATAGAAAAAATATCAATTTTAAAACATTGCCTTGTCTTGTCTTTTTTTTTTCGTAGGTGAATAGATAATTAGTCTTGAAAGAAAAATAAATCTTCTTCGCAAATTATAGCTTTTTTTGTGTTAATAGTGGTACATCTTCATTCTTAAATATTTCGAGACAATTTTTTAATGGTTTGTTTTATGAAGCAATATTTTGAAATTATATCGGCTGTTTTTAGAAGTTATTTTCCTAATAAATCAAGTATTAACCCTTTCAGTCCCAATGACAATTTGGCATCATCATTTTAGAATTTTTTTTCTGATCATTTACAGCCATTTATGATATCAAAAAGCACATCATTAGATTCTTCAAACTTTTTTCTATTAGAAAATATCTTTTATTAATCCCAATAGATGTCATCCTTATTATTTTTTTTTAATTATGATCAGAAACATGATGATGCCAAATGGCATCACTGGGACTGAAAGGGTTAATGACAACTCTGCTGTTTGATAGATAAATAAATAAGCAATATTTTCTTTCTGTTTGCATGAAATAACTCATAGCTTCTATGTGCATGAAGTTTATTTAGAAAGAATACTTTAAATTGAAATAAACGAGCACCATTCGATAATTCTTATTGGGAGCTTTATATTTAAAAACACTTTTGCTGCATTGAAAATAACTTTCAAATTTATGGCAAAAAAAAAATAAAACATAAATCGAGAAACAAATTTTGTAAGTCATTTTTTTACTGGCGTGAAACCCACATTATTTGTGTTGTAAATGAGATTTTTTTAATTGTATCTTATAATTTTTGGGGTGTATATTTGATGTGATATTTTCTGGGCTACAAACATCTCTGATCATGTAAAGTGACATTAAAATAGTCCCAGTTGTTCTAGATAAATCTAGGTAACCTATTTATATGTGCTTGCTAGTTAATTACTCTGTAAAATCGCGGTGGAACGCAACCACTTACACCGTAAAAGATGGCAGAATGTGCTTCACGCGTTAACCGAGTAATGTTCCACCAATTTATTTCTGCCGTGTAGTAATTATCGAAATTTAACGTTTATAAATATAGCAGATCAATGACAGAAATTTATTTAGTGTCCTCCTCATAAGACCAAGTTTGTAGGTTCGAGCTCCAGCAGATTCGTCAGATTATCGGGATGGGGAAATCGTGACCCATTTGGCTTGGGTTCTCTCGGCAAAATTAAAATCTCGGCATACTTTACAGTCCCTGGACCAAATTATTGACGCACGATGTTCTAGTAATGATGAAAACATACCCAAATGCCATATTCATTAAAAAAATTCGATATATGTATTAAGTATAGCGATGTATTTCTATTCATAGCTCAAGTATAGGAACACAAATGTCCTTCTAAGTATTTTGTTCGTCATTGATTGATACAGCAAATCTTTGCAGTGGCGTCTTAATAATTTGTCCAGGGACTGTAACAACCAAAGAGAGCTCAGATTCATTGTAATCTGAGTGTCAAAATTGGTATCGAGAGTCACCTAGATGGTGCCTCAAAAAATGGTTCTAAGTGTTGGGTAATTTGCAGAGTTTGCAAAGCCTTATCCGCCAATAAAGCATGAAGGTTGAAAAAAAAACTTTTCTTAAATATGAAAAGTTTTAAAAGCAACTTGTATCCCTATCGCATCTTCAATCTGTTACTAGCATAAAATGAGATCGTTAACGCAAACAGTTAATAGGTTAAAATATGTATAATAATGCAAATATTTTTTTTTATTCGAGTTAGACCACTTTTGATAAGAGCCTTCTTATGATACGGCTCTTGTTTTGCATATCCATCCATCAAAATCGTTCTTCGCCGAGAGAATATGTCAAAGTAAGTTTGCAATTTTTATCGATCAATATTTAAACGCGTTAATAGCATGTGTTTGCAGCATATCCATAACCCATCGATTTATATATTTATAACTGAGTAAACTTCTAAAAAGTTACATTTGTTGTTGAACTTCCTACAGGAGATAGATTTTTTTATCTTAAAAGATGTTTAATATTTTATTAAATATTATAAAAAAATAACTTAAAATAAGTATTTATTGCAGTAAAAATTAATTATTTGGAAACCCAGGAGACCTACACAAATTATTCGTCTTAAGCGGAGTTCGAATTACCGGGGGGAAAACCTATTTAAGTGTACGACAGAACAAGAAACATAATATTGTTAGAATTAATATTAATTCGTAAAATCTGACTTGGAATTCTTTCGGTTCAATTGTATTACTTTCAGTTGCCTAATTTGAAACATAAGGTAATGAAAGTATTCATGGGTCGAAAATCAAATTTCGAGTTAGTCTTATTTGATTATCGTCACACTAGAGCTTACAGGGCTATGGCGACGGCGTCGTATTTTAGAACCACAGTCAAGTGACGAACCGACACCTGAGTAGCACCCAACGAACCGTAAAGGCGACATCGTACGCAGCGTTGAGACTTTGGAGTATATTTACCGTGCACTCCCTCCACACGGGGTATTATTCGTCGGACATTTTTGGCTGCACGGGCCGTTTATAAGTCAGCAGTTATTTTGGCGATGCCGACCCGAACCTGGGACCTTTCGCATGCTAGGCGAATGCCTATCCGACTGGGCTCTCCAGCCCCCCAAATTCGAGACTTTTGGAGGGTGGTTATTCTAAAAAGAGAGGTTTTCGGTCATTGGTCTGTAAATCAGACAGTTTGTCTCATTATTTGTGTCTGAAAATACCCTACAGCTTGCACTAAAAGAGCTGCGGACTTCAAGTTTGGTACACGAGTTCCCAGTATCTGACAAATCATCATAATAAGGTGGCTTTTAAGAAAATCGCACATGCTCAAAGTATAGCTCCTATAGAACTTTTTATCTTTAAAATTATTGAACTTACATCATAAGGTACATAATTGCATTGGAATGTATTGATTTATTGAATTGTAATTGAAAGTCACGTTGTGTTGCGGACCCCTAGTTTCTTAAAAAATTCAGATAATTTTTTTTATTAAAAGACGCTACAGCTCAACTTAAACATTAGGAAATAAATCGCTATTCCAAACCTTGACACTTTTGGTTAGAACCTCTCATATTCAATGTCTTTTTACACAATTGAGAATTTCTTTTCCATTGAGTTTTCTGAATCTTCATACAGTTGGGAGGAAAGATAAGATTCCTTTTGGTGTCAGGGAAAGAGAAGAAGTGGATTGGGTTAGTACAAAAGGCACTAAGCGATATTATACGGAAACTGGTTTTGCAATTCTGTTAAAATTTAAAAAAATAACTGAAGAGTACAGGGGAAAAACCGCTTAATTTCGTAAAAAAATTTCCTCATCAGGCATCTTTGGCGATGATAGCGAGTAATCGTCCAAACTGATGTAAGGAAACCAGTTTCTCACTTTCTTTGTGCATCGTCTCTCACTGCAACCCTGAAATTCAGTTCCGCGTTTTATTCAAAAGACTGTGTTCATCATGTTAAGCTTTAAAAATAAAGTACGATTGATTGAAAATCACGAATTTTTCTAAAACAATTAAGATAAGTTTTAAGATTCGCAAATTAATTGAAAAGCCCTTAGCCACGACTTTTCTACCTACCGAAATTGGCGAGATTCACGCGAAGCACGATTCCGACGCTTGGACCAAGCGAAGAAGAGAGAAACCAGTTTCCTGCCGCCAATGTCCGCCAAGCAGACAATTACGGATCTACTCCTAATAAATCAAGCGGTTCTTCCCCTGTACTCTTCAACAGTTATGGCTCAGTATTCGGTAAACGAACGTAAAATTCCTAACTAAAGTAGTCTAGTTCATAAAATCAAGAAGAAAAAATTCCAAGATATATTTTATCACTTGACATATAAATGTAAGTTTGCAAAATAGAAAAAATAAAAAAAATGTACACGGGGTACCTTTCCCCTTTGTGTTTAAGAGAATTGCACCTAAACTGTATAAAGTCACCAGCTATTACAAAGGTGACTTTTGTAGTTTAGCAGTATTTTATTGTATATTATGCAACAGGCCCTTTAATCAGATGTGTAGCCCATGATATATTCTAAAATTTTTTACTCCTAGGACAACATTAGTTTTTGGAAAATTGGAAATATCGCAATTTATTGATTTGCATTTATCTATCTGTTTATTTTTGCTATAGAGATGCCTATCTCATTTGGCCACTGCCTTTATAACAGTAATTATTAAAAAAAAAAAGATTGTTCAGTATCATAGACCTTATGCAGAATGTTGATATTACAATATCCGTCATAATGCCTTACAATTTACATATTTTTTCACTAGGTCTCAGAATATTAAAAACAACAGAACAAACAAAACAGATTTGAATTGAAAATAGCATCTGATAATTTAAATATTTATTTTTTTGTTTTAAAATAGTTGTGTTATCGGTAGATAAACTACGCCAATTTTAAAATTTAATGATAAGTAAATTACCAGATGACAGTCTGCGATCCAATGTGTGTTTTTTTTCTATTTTCATACATGGTAAATGAATGTTTCAATTGTAAATCATACTTTGACAGTTATTGTAATTTTAAAAATAATGAATTGTGTCGACGGGATTGACTACCATCTGCAACCCATTATTGACGGTTGGCAAAAAAATTTGCACAGCGGAAATGAGCTTTCTAATTCATTTTTCTAAATAAACAAAAAAGAAAGATCATAGTCTTAAACATTTTATGGAACAAAATAAGTTACACGGAAAACGAATTTTAAAAAATAAGTTCTCTTCAATTTTCTTCTTTTTAAAAACTTTATTTGGAAATGAAGGCGTTAATGGCGTTAACAAAGCCGTTTTTCATGGGTTACACGAAATTTCGGTTCTTGGATCCTTTCAGATAAAAAAAATTCAAGTGATTGACGAAAGAATTTCTAAGAATCTTTTTCAGAAAGGACACTTTCCCCGGTTTTAATATCATTGGCACTTTAAATTTTTTTTTACCTTCAAGCGTGAAAGTTTGAACAGGAAATGTCTGTTGAGGAAACTCTTGGCGAATAATTTTTATACCGTGATACACAAAGAATAGAGAAGAGGACGATATGGTAATCTGCCTCCCCCTTTCTATTCGAAATTGGTTAGTAACGTTTTTTAGCACAAACCATTTTCTACCCATAATTTTTTATTTGATAAGTGAAGAACAGTGATAGACTAAACTTGATAACAAATTTAAAATTAATAAAAAAACATTATGGCTTCAGTTTAATTTATTTAAAAACTCCCACTTATCATTTGTTATAGAACATATTTATGTAATGAATAAAAAGTAAACCAACTTAACAAAAACTGTTTTAAAATTAACAGAAGTCCATAGTATATGATTGAATCGTGAACAATAAATCATATTTTCTGGTGTTCTTGGATTTGACTATGCCCTCTCCCTTGTGGCCCGAATTTGTTTATCATTTGGTGTCAATTTCATTTGTCCAACATTCCTTTGTCATTATAGTTATTGGTAATCATGCAACAAATAGTACGAAAAGGGTTTATTTATTGAAGGAAATTTAATCTGTTTGACTAGCACTTTAAACAGGAGTAATGAAATATCTAATCATAGCGTAAACAATAAGTGAAGCTTTAAAATCACAACAATCTATAATAATAAATAGGTAATGATTTTTTCATGGATGGTTCTGTTGTTTGCAAATATGCATATTTAAGCTATTTCCGTGAATTATAACTATGATGGATGTTCAAACCTAACGTACTAGAGCTGCATATTAGGATTTAACGTTTTCATTATTTCGCCAAATACGTTGCCGAACTCGGCAAATTCTTACCTAAACGCGCCAAATGAGCCATTTTTTAAATTTATAATGTTGGTTGATTGTTCGAAGGTCGTCGTGCTAGAGCTGTATAACAAGTGTGTTTGTAGCTATATCTCTTTTATCGCCAAATTCTTACCAAAAAGGCGCCAAAGGATCTAAAAGGTTTTATATGTTTATGAGAGAAATTACGATAACTATTATGCATATATTTTATAGCGTATGTTTTTATTTTGGATTTTTAAGGTAATATAAATAACAGTATTTTATACTTTATAACGAGCGGGAATAATAACATAATTTTATTATCCTATAATGGATTAAATTGCACATATACTTGGATCAATTAAAACTTTTTTTAGTCCGTGCGAAGTACGGGTATTTATTTTCTAGTTTTTAAATATTCTGGGAGAACAGCAATACGATACATACTAGGGGGTTTCATGTCAAAGGTATAGTTTAAAAATTAACATTCTCCAAAGCATAATAAGATATAGGGTCCGGCCCGTTCCTTGGCGCCTTAGTTCAATAGAATTTACGATCGTCAAAAGTCAACAATAAACTGACCGGACCACATATATTAGTTACTAGCAAATTTATACCCGTTCTTCGCACGGATTAAAAAAATATCAAATCGTTCCAAATATGTTTACCATATAACCTGTTATAGGATCATAAACTTATGTTATTGTTCCCGCTCGTTATAAAGTATAAAATCCCGTTTCATTGCCTTAAAATTCCAAAATGAAAAATAAGCTATAAAATGCACTCATAAATGTCATCACAATTCCCTCATAATAAATACATAAAACCTTTTAGCTCATTTGGCACGTTTTGGGAAATAATTTGGCGAGAAAATAGATATAGCTACAAACACACCCATTATACAGCTCTAACACAATGACCTTCGAACAACCGACCAGCTTATAAATTATTTATAAAAGAAATTGCCTATTTGGCGAATTTTAGTTAATAAGTTGGCGAGATTGGCAACGTATTCGGCGAAAAAATAAAGACATAAAACACTAATAGCTCTAGTGTGAGGGCTTTTATTAACCATCATAGTTCAGTAACAGCTTAACTATATACATTTATTGCTTAAATATGCATACATGCAGTCAACAGAAAAATCAATGACAAAAATCATCAAATAAACCCACAATAAAATCCGGGAATGAAGACTGGCGGAATTACGTCACTTGAAACATGTCAATTATTTTTCAAATAATGAATTTAGTTTCTGAAAGTAATGGCAAAAGAATAAAATAAACATTTTGAATTTTAAATGTTTTCGTTAAAAGTTTTATTTAATTTTTTCAGCCGATGGCATCAGGAAAGAGAAAAAATGATCGGATTTGAGCGAAAGTGGTGTATTTTTTTCAGAAAATTCGAATTTTCTCTAAAAATGGAACAAATATGAAAAAACTAAGCCTCAGGTGCACACGCTAATATTAAAGGGAATCTATCTTAAAAATTTCGAATTTCTGAGGGCAGTATAAGTGGGTCTTTTACGATCCGAAGACAGACAGACTCTTTCTTTTATTATTATAGATGCTTTGGAGAATGTGAGTTTTTCAACTATACCTTTCATATATAGTAAGTGAAAAAATGTCTTATCAGGAAAAGTTTTCCAAGAGAATTGGCTCAAGTTTTGTGTTTCCATTATCGAAAAAATAACGATTACACTCTAACGATTTGACCGATTTTTTTTTAGATTTACATTAATCAATAGTTCTTCCATATTTGAATATTTGGGTAATTTCAAGTCTAAAAGTCATTTGTCTCATATGTCAGTTTTCCCGCGACGTGGTGTATCGATTATCAGTCGAATTTAACGAATTACGTTTCGAGTTTGATCAAAATAGACAGCTATTTTGGGAGACACTTCATTAGGTAGACGTTATTGTGTGATATGTAAACGTGCTTATTTGAAATCTGTAAAGATCACGTTACTGCGGTTGCTATCGTTTTCTTCATAATTGACTGCATAAACCGGACTTTTATTAGGCAACCTTAATTAAGGTCTCCAGATAATAGGATTTTTTTTTTACTTTTGTAAGTGCTACTGAGCGTAACAACTTCACCGTGATTCACGGTTTATTGTCTTGGTATAATCATTAGTGTCAGAGTAAGAGATTGTTGTCAATCAAAATATTTAGTTTCAAACTGTTAAAAATTTGGAGCTCGGATTCACTCTAATAATGATTCCTAGTAGCTGCAAAGGGTGTGTTAGAAAATGTTTCACTATGTTTTCGGTATTGGGTTTAAATAGTTTTCTGGTTTTTGAAATTAACAAGTAGGTTTGTAACAGAATCTGTCACTTAACCCGCTTCCACACAACAGTTGTATTTAACAGGTAAAAAGGCGCTAAACACAGCATTAATTGTATATTAAACATTTACATGCTAAATTTGGCTAGTTTCTTTTATTTTATTTCGAAGATTCAGTAATTATTACTTATCGTTTGCAAAAATTAATGTATATTTCAAAGAATAAATATGTAATATTCCTCGCTTTTAAATATAATTAAAACATTTCATATCAACGTACAAAGAATCTCGTAGTGAAATATATTTGACGTCATTTCAAACTGATCGATGTCGCAAAAATAAATTCATTAAAATTTGTATAAAAGAATTAAAGTTTCTCGAGCGATTATTGCGAACGGCAATGGTGATTTAATTCTAATAAAAATAGCTTCCTATGCTTTTTAAATGAGCATTAAACGTTGCAGTTTTTTTTTTTTAAATAATTGAAGTACTTCGAATTCTTTTCTGAAATTTCCAATGTATTTCTAATTTCGATGTGCTGAATTTTTTTGACGTATCACACTTGTCCGTAGCATTTGTAGACGGACAGACAGACGGACTGAACGATTATAATACCTTCCACTTTTTACGTTATAAACGTAGTGTGGAAGCTAAAACCTGAGAAGTGATTCAACTGAATGCCGAAAATGTGGTAAAGCATTTCACCATACAGACGTTTCAGCTGCTATGAGCCGTATTTTTTTATGAAACGAAGCAACACTTTTGTACAGTGCACAATAACGCCTAACATTGTAAGTGGATGAGTTATAGTTTCTACAGGGTGGCCCAGCGGGTAGTGTTTGAAACAAATGAAAAAATAAAAACAAATAAGAGACATGAGAAGAATTTAATGACGTTTAATGAATGGACATATTAGGCAATTTATGATAGAGAGGTTCGAAGTGTCCGCCATCTTTAACAAGGACAGCAGTTAGGCGGTTCTCGAATCCAATCATACTCCATACTCCTTACCCATACCTTCCTCCTTCCTCCATACTCCTGCCATACTCCTTTTGTTTGGCCAATTCTTTTTGTGGAACTTCTCACAAAAGCTAAAAAAAAGCTTCCCACAAAAAGAATTGGTCAAACAAAAGGAGTATGGAGGAAGGAGGAAGGTATTTGTAAGGAGTATGGAGTATGGTTGTATTCGAGAACCGCCTAACTGCTGTCCTTGTTAAAGATGGCGGGCACTTCGAACCTCTTTATCATAAATTGCCCAATATGTCCATTCAATAAACGTCATTAAATTCTTCTCATGTCTCTTATTTGTTTTTATTTTTTCATTTGTTTCAAACACTACCCGCTAGGCCACCCTGTAAGTAACGCTTTAAAACTATAATATTTTTATCAAAAAAATTATTTAAAATTAATTAAAATAAGTGTTTTTTAATGATTCTACTGTTCTAGAGAAGCTTTTTTTTATTTATTATTCTGTTTTAATCACAGACGTGTTAATAATGTTAAGAATTTATCTATTTTTTAAAGTATTTTTTCGTTATAGTTTTGAATAGAACTCATTTGATATTCTTCTTTTGTAAAATAAAATATTTCTAAGTTCCACTACTACTACTACCTTACATAACTTAAATATAATATATTTTGTGGTTAGAAGCCCAATGTAACCTATTCGATATAGATCTTCGTAATGGAAATAAACGACAGAGTTTGTTTCTGTAAAAGTTGTTTTTTTTTTTGCATGTTGTTTACGGACAGGAAAGACAAAACGCGGGTGCCGTAATCTATGAATTGATCTATGGGATTTCTCTTTTACGACTTTTATAGTTTAAAATAATAATAAATACGTGTCTAGTTAACAAAGTCGGACGTATTTATAGTTAAATAAATCTTTTTTTATGATTATCATTCTTAACTACATTGTGTTAGTGTTTAAGGGCAAAAGTGGTTTTATCGAATGGAGAGTACCTTGGTTTGTTAGCTAGGTTTTCAGTTTTGCAACTCACAATAATAAAGTTAAAAAAAAACATATTTCACACACAAAGATAAAACAAAACAAAAGTGCAATTTTTTTTTTAAATACTGGGAATGCATCATATCTAATAATAGTCTTCAGAAAGGGTTAGTTTGAATTGTCGTAGCACTAGACCTACACGAGGTATATTGGTGAAGGGCGTCGTAATTTAGAACCACAGTCAAGTGACGATCCGACACCCGAGTATATTCGTAAAGGAAGTTAACATACATGATTGTTTCTGTAAAAGAATGTTTTCCCCGTACTTTGCTTATGGACAGGAAAGGACATGACAGGAACATCACGATTTAGGTTCCAATACCGTGCAGTAAGCAGTCAAACACGGCCAACATCAATAACAAGGCCAGAGAAGCTCTCCCAAACATGAGCGTAGACGGAAACTTTGACGTCACTGTTCCCAGTGCCGAAGATCGAGAAACAAGTTCGGACGCATTCGGAACCCTAAAATTGTGGTCAGCCGTGAACGAAAGGTTCCGAACAGGTTTCGATACAGGTTGTCTTCATCTTCGGAACAACGTCACTCGGAACTATGACGTCAAAATTTCTGTCCCCGAGCTTGTTTGGGAAAGCTTCTTAGTAGTTGAGTAGGCCGTGAGTCAAACCTTGTTCAAATGAGCTGGCTTAAAATGAAATCCCTTTCAAAAATGAACTATGGGGTTTTCTAGTCGTTTAAATGTTAAAACTAAAGCTAAAAATCATTTTCGTTAAAATGCGTATCATACAATCCAGCATAACCAGAATCCAGCATATGAAACAGAAGACTGCAAATTTAAATTTTTAATTTTACAGTTGAATAGAATGTCAAAACTTAAATATGCTTGTAAGTTAAATATGCTAAGTTAAATATGCCACTGTACTTCTTCAATCACCGAAAATGTTAATAGGGTAACTGTACTAGATGTCCGAATTATCTATCTTCGCGAAATTGAACCTTGTATTCGCTTTGTTCTTAATCAAATTACTGGAATAAATTTTCTGGAGCCGAGTGATTTTGGTACATTATGTCAGAATGTATGATAGAGGACATAAAAATTTATCTGTTCACATTTGCTAATAAGGAGTTAATGGAATCTTAGATGATAACATATATAGAGGCAAAAGATGACACAATTATGTTTGATAACTTCATTTCATAGGACATCGCTAAATAGATAGTATATGTAAAAATAAAAGTCCAAATGGTAAAACATGTAAAATGAAAGTCTAAATAGTATAAGAAAGTAATATGTAATCTTAAATGTTAAATCCCGACAAACTCGTAAAATAAAGTAAAATACAAAACGCAATTAAACAAGATTACAATTACGAAACAAAGTTCAACTAAAAAACCATGTTAAACAAATACTGCTAATCAAGCTACAAACAAGTGTAAACAGCAAATTGAAATTTACTCAGATGACAAACCTTAAAACAACACATTTTTTTAACCGTGCGTCGCACTTTTATTTAAAAATGCAAACGCACGGAGAAACTCAAAATGTAAACACGGAGGGGGAGTGGAGGGGAAAGCTTACCTCTGTTAATTCTCTCCTGCTTCGATCACCCAATGGGTCACGTGACAACCAGACGTCAACAAATACCTCCTGTTGCCAGATTTGTAGGGCTGACTTTTCTTTTTCTTTGCAATTTATTTTATTTCCACCAAGCAAAAGAAAAAGCTTCTTTTTCTGAGCAGGAATTTATCCTTATGCAGACCGCAAGTCGGAAAAATTCAGCTCTCTGGTCGAACGCGGAACGCAGAATGGAATCACTGCTAGAGGGCGCTGCAAGAGTTACTGTCGATATGCGCATCCCAGCTTAGGGCAGCGTATTCATCGTTCCGAAATAATGATCGTAGGAAAACTACAGTAATTAGTTTCAGTTTTGAAATATCGTCGCACTAGAGCTACACTAGGGCTATTGGCGACGGGCGTCGTATTTTAGAACCACATTCAAGTGACGAGCCGGACACCAGCGACACGAGCAGCGTTGAGACTTTGGAGTATATTTAACGTGCACCCCAGTAATTAGAATTAAATTCACTAAATAGGTGGCTTTAGTTACGTCGTAGTTGAGTTGTATATCGTCGCATTGGAGCTTCACAAGGACTATTGAAGACGCGACGGTGAACCAGGTCAAGCAAGTGACGAGTAGGCACCCAACACAACTTTTATGAGCGATATCCTACGCAGCGTCGAGACTTTGGAGCACATTTAACGTGCACTTCATCTACACGGGAAAATTAGTTGTCGAAATTTTCGGCTGCACACACAGTTTATACGTCGGTAGTTATTCTATTAATGTAGACATTCTTATTACAAAAATTGTTGATATAATAAACAGATTTTAACAAGGTCATCAAGTAACTGAATTGGTACTAAATTTCCTCTGGAGACGAGATATATTTTTAACAGGTATGAAGCATATTAATTAGATTTTCTCTATAGTTGGCATCACAAATCCGTTTATAGGATGGCTGAGCTTCGAACCGGGAACTTCTAGTTAAGAAGTGGGTGCCAAACAAATTCGGCCCGGACAGCAACAGAAAGAGTAGATCGAAAACTAATAAAAGGAAACAAAAAATGTGGTCGATTGTTACGGGCTGAGTGGCTTGTGATGAAAAAAATGTCACTGTATACATACCGTAATTTTATCTTAGGAAAAAATATTTCTTACGATAAATACAACAAAATTTACGTGGTTTACGGTTTTGACTATGATAGTTAAACAACAGGTAAATAAGTTGGTATTTAATGTGGTTTTTTTAGGACAATTTGTAACAGCTTAGTCATTTGACAATTATTGCTGTAAATAAAAGTGAAAGTCCCAAGACAGTCATTTTCCGACGAAATAAATGTCCTTCCATTACCAGTTTAGATTTAGTCGAAATCACAAAACGATGCTTTTTTATATTTTCGTCTCTTTTGCATAATGGCTTATAATGTTAAGTCGAACAATTTCCTCTAACTCCAAAATATTAGCAGTTTCAAAATAGTCACAAATGTACTACGATTTTACTCTTAATGGCATTTACACAGATTATTATACGATTGATCAAATAGGTTTTTACGTTTTCCTCCTATGCATTTAACAAAAGCCATAAGATAATTGTAATAAATGACACCCCCACGCTATTGTTAAGCTTTGAAATGTCTCATTACGGATAATAAAGAATGTAATTACTTAATAGAGAACAAATATTCTTCAACACATCTTATTGCGTATGTTAAAAGTTCAATTTTACCCAAGCTTATGGTAACGGTTGGATTAAGCACATTCATTTTAAATACCGTGATATAAATAATTAAATAATAAAATATGTATAAGGAAAATTAAAGGCTATTATAAGAAATATTAAAGGCCAAATAAGGCTATAACATTAAGGCTGAACTACGTTTTAGAAGAATACCTGCTTGCTGCGCCTTCAACATAAATTTTGGGCTAGTAGGTCAATTTTGGCAGTGTTTCCCTACACTCTTAAAACAAACGAGCGGTTTTAACTCAGTCTGAGTTAATTTCCACTCCTTTCCGTGCCGAAAATGCACTTCCCTTATGGGAGTGGATTTCACTCTTGTTTTAAGAGTGTACAACTATGGGTAAAACTATATTATAATAACTGAAAAAACAATTTTTTTTATTAAAAGTACAGATGATTTTTTTAGTGTAGGTGTTTACAAAACCGTTATGTTAAACATTACCTACATAAACAATATCCCAAGTTCAGTTTTTACTTACCCCTAGATTAATAACCACTCACTACTTAGCGATTTATGCCATCTCCCTTCCAATAAATACACGCCACCATCCACCTTATTACAGTGTTGTCACCATAGATATCATAGTTAAAGTATTGGATTGGCTGATCACGTGATCCAACGCTAACGACGGGACGCGCATGGAGGCTTTTAAGGGGTGGGGGGGGGGATTGACAGTGTTGCTGCCACTTTAAGGAGAAAAATACTACGGAAAAATACCATTTATTTCTAAAATTACAAAAAAAATACTAGAAAAGCATTTCTAGTCACTAAAAAGATTCCAAAATGCAGCTAGTATTTTTACGATATTTTTAAGGAGGATATTAGTATTTTAGAATAATTCTAAAATAAATTCTAAAATTACAGAAAAATGTCGTAAAAATACTAGCTGCATTTTGGAATCTTTTTAGTGACTTGAAATGCTTTTCGAGTATTTTTTTTGGTATTTTTCCGTAGTATTTTTCTCCTTAAAGTGGCAGCAACACTGTCAATTTTGCCTCCTTAAAAAGCCTCCATGCGCGTCCCGTCGCGCGTCGTTAGCATTGGAGGTCACGTGATCAGCCAATCTAATACTTTAACTATGATATCTATGGTTGTCACCCGCTTATGCCGGCAGAACATTTTGCAACTCAGCGCTTAACGTAATTCGGCAGATCGAAACACTAAATGATCGACGCATTCTGGGGGTACACGCTTTGCCCTTTGCATTAATCCGCCTTTAATTAATTAGCTGACAGGACATGTTAATTGGGGTTCGGGTGTAACGAATGTCCGTGCTGCAATTTGATTAAAAATTGCTGTAATACGAGAGTTTGGAGCAGTTTGTATTTTTAGACTTGTTACATAAATTATGATGTTTGGAGTAATTGATACACGTTGAGCAATTTTGGAAATGCGTTTGCTTGTGGTGGATATTAGTTACAAAATTTTATGCTCGTTTGCTTGAATGGAAACTCTTACCGTTAAATTTGATAAATGTTTAAAAATAATTGGGAGTGTGAGTCTTAAAACTGGACATATTTATTACCTACCCATATATGGGCTCAAACTAAATTAGGATTCAAGATATTTAAAGATAAAAAAGAGCTAAATGAAAAAATTATGAACATTTTTATATATTACTTTCAACTGACAAATATTAAAATATAATATTATTGAATATTACCTAATATGAATAATGCTTATCTACATTTGAACTAAATATGGTGAAACACTTCACCACGCAGGTTGTACTTTTAAATTTGTTACATAAATTATGCTGTTCGGAGTAATTGATACACGTTGAGCAATTTTGGAAATGCATTTGCATGGATATAGGATATATATATATATAGGATATTAGTTACCGAATTTTACGTTTGGCTGAATAGAAAATACCGGCGTTAAAATTGAAATATATTTATAAATATTTATAAAAGGATTGAGTTTTATTTAAAACTTTATAATTTTAGTAGCTAGTCATGACCTAAACAAACTTCTAATTCGAGGCATTTAAGGGGAAAAAGGAGCAAAATAAAAAAAATGGGAAAATTTTAATGTACTTTCAACACCCTATATAATATAATATTATATATTACCTAATATTAATCATGCTAAACTATATTTCTTCTTTGCATTGCTTCTACAGCTTCAATTTTTTTTTTGTGCTATATGATCGCAATACAGCTATTGTATTGTTTCACCACAACTTGCAATAACTGGGTTACACATCCCCCTTATTACTTTGCAGTACACATAAATTATGCTGTTTGGAGTAATTGATACACGTAGAAAAAGTTTGGAACAAATATGACTTTTCGACACGATCTAGAAACATCGAAATATTTTCAATTTGAAGATCTAGCTATTTGAGCAAATCTTAAATTCGTGGTATCATAATCGAGATACAGTTAGAATATACTTTGTTTTCTTCAATGAAATGCAACAGAAAAGCTAAAATTCAGACGATTTTGCTGAAAGTTTAATTTTTGTCGATGTACACCACTTCTCTGTGCACGGTATGATATTGTTTACAATGGTTCAGGAAACAGATTTAGTGGGCTAGTTTATCGAAGTTTCCTTATCGAATTTTAACCCAAGGGTTCTTTAAATTAACTAATGTATGTATACAAGTTTTGCAGTACCAGTTTAGTTTATATGTATATAAAAATTGAGCAAATAGTCTGCTTTATTTCTTCATAGTTTTTTTAAATGTATATAAATTATAATCCATGAAAACTTCATAATGTATTATATTCGAAAAGTTAATAACTGGAACAAATCTTGTCAAGCTAGGCATAACCAAATGTTTACGCAATTTGGCAAAAAAAATTCTCACAGCATCAAGCATTGTAAGCTAGAGCTGTGCCTTGTACAAACAAGTAGGTTTGTAACAGAATCTGTCACTTAACCCGCTTCCACACAAAAGTTGTGTTAAACAGGTAAAAAGGCGCCAAACACTGCATTAATTCTATATTAAACATTTACATGCTAAATTTGGCTAGTTTTATTTATTTTATTTCGAAAATTCAATAATTATTACTTATCGTTTGCAAAAATTAATTTGTATTTCAAAGAATAAATATGTACTATTCCTCGCTTTTAAATAGAATAAAAATATTTCATATCAACATACAAAGAATTTCGTAGTGAAATATATTTGACGTCATTTCAAACTGATCGATGTCGCAAAATAAATTTATTTTAATTTATTGTCTAAAATAATTAAGTTTCTCGGGCGATTGTTGCGAATGGCAATGGCGATTTAATTCTAATAACAAACAGGGGCCTTTAGCTATTTGTAATTCAAACTTTTAAACGCCAAAATTAAATATTTTCATTAATCTTCTTTCTCAAATTTAATAATTAGATTAAATTAAATTACAGTTCGAAAAATATATAATTAGTACAAATGATGCTTTAAAAATAAAAGCGAAACTTTGCACATTTTTTATGCCAAGTTAGAATTCTCTTTGCATCTTTCTTCATACATATATAATGAACCATCAAAAGAACTCTATTGTGATATTACAACAATCCAAACTGAATTATATCACATAAATAAATATTCTTTCAAGTGTTTGTACTTTTTTAAATAAAATTTCTCGTACGTTTAACGAAATGGCAACAGTGAAAATATTGAATAAAAATGGAATTTCCATGTTATTTCAATGTAGATTAAATTTTAAGTTATTTAAATTTTAAATAAACTTTTAATTTAAATTTTTTAATGAAATTGGAATGTAGCCTAATTTGATTTTTTGCTTCAAAATGACGTATCCCACTTGTGTGTGGGACTTGTGGTTCTTTCTGTGAAAGTGGGTGACATACAGACAGACAGACGGACGGACTGAACGATTATAAAACCTTCCACTTTTTACGTTATAAACGTAGTGTGGAAGCTAAAATGAAGTTTCAATCTATTTATCTTTCAGATATCTGAATCACTAAATGTGTTAACGTTTTCAACATCTTATATAATACAATATGTTTAATTAATAGTTTGGTATCATGAAAAAGAAAACTTTTCATTCCAACAATCTAAAAAGAATTTTATTGAATATAAATCGTATATTACCTTATCAGTATACTGTACTACTAGTCGGATAATTCATTTCTTTCAAACTCGAAAAGATATCTTCTTCACAGCGTCATCTTTAGAAACAGAGACGACCCTAATTTGGCATACATAACCACATCCTGTTAATACAACTTCTTAATCTCTTGCCAATCTTTCCGTAAAAACCATTCCTTATACAATTCAACAACCGGACAACTGCCCTCTGTGTAGTCACTAAAAAGTGAAAATGTATACATTGAGTAGAGTGTAGAAATATTTTAAATCAAACAAAAAGTATTGAGAAAGAATTAAAATGTGAAAAATAAATAAATAATTGTATCAATTTTATTACATCTTGGTTAAGGTTAGTTTGAATTATCGTCTTGAAAATTAGTTATTTTCATAAGGTCAGTTTAAACCGGTTTCATTGAAACCGGGTTTTTTTTAAAAACTGCCATCCCTAAATTTTTTGTAAAAAAATTCAAATGAGCCTTGCTGAACTTTTTTTTTTGTAATTCTAGAACCCTTATAAACCTTTTTACAAATATTTAAAGTGATTTTGAAAAAATAAATTTCACAAGTTTCTTATACCTGAAATTAAAAATTATGGTAGAACTGCCCATACCTTTCTTTTTCAAACCAACAACCGAACAACTACCCCCCGTCAAAATCACTAAAGTAAAGCAAAATAGTTTGGTCTACATTTGAAAGTCAATAAAAAAGATATTGTAAATAGCTCAATTTTAAAGTCCACTTTAAAAAATCGCCAAGAGAGAATGGCAACCCGCCACTTTCAAAAGAATACCACCAAAAGCATATAACGATAATTTGTTAACTGTTTGAAAAACCATATTTTTAAGCAAAGATTGACAGAAATCGCAGATTTTCCAAGGTTGGCGACAAAAAAACGATCTTAAACTTAACCCTAAAGTGTAGCTAGTTAGTACCCTAGTTATGCTAATAAGGCAAACTGATTTTACTTTTAAGTTCATTAACTAGAGATTTTGCATATGGACGTGTCTAGGAAGTATTCTAGGGATATAAGCATGTAATTTATCATTTTTACTTGCAGAATTTTTAAATAAAATTAAAAAATTTAATTTAAGTTTGAGTGATTTGGCTGGATAAAATAAACTCGTACTACAATTTCTAAAAAACTTCCTTGACATGTACAGAATGAGATAGAAAAGAGGCTTGAAATTAAAGACAATTGCCTTAAAAAATTTCCCATTGGCTTAACATAGAAAGTAAAAGAAAGTCGTTAAGCTTTCTTTTAGCATCAGCATCGACTCAATCACAATTTATGGCCAAAAATATGCCAGTTAGAGCTTTAAAAGAAACAATTCCACGAGTTTCTATAGGTTTGAAGGTCATATAAGGAACTTGTCTTCACCAATCACAAAGGAAAACACACCTTTACCGATGACAATCGTTTCTTTCTTATTCTTTTATCTGAACAGTAAATCCCCTTAGAGGACTGAATGGATGTCTTCGACTCTGGGGAAAGAAGTTCGAAATTTCTCTGTCATTTTTCACTTTAAGGAAGGATTTTCGATGAGGGAAATCTAGTCACTACAGAGAAAGTGACAAAGAATATTTGAGACGGTATTTAAAGCCCGATTATTTCATAGTAATCAAAATGAATAGTCGTTTCTAGGTATTTAAAATGAAAGCAATAAGTTGGGTACCTTCAAGTGGAAATAATTTTTTTCCCTTGAAGCACACACACAATCCATTGAGCTTCCACCAAACTTTATTAAAAGAAATGAATAAAGTTTAGAGGATTAAGTTGTTATTTTAAATGGTAGTGTCTATCTCGCTTGCTGTTGGCCATAGAACCATCGTAATAGCAATAGCGGTAAGACTTCAAATAAGGCTAGATTGTCGTTTATATCAATGTTCTTATTTAAAAACACTTTCAACTGGGTTGAATTTAATTATCGTATCACTAGAACAACACAAGGCCTATTGGCGACGAGCATAATAATTTAGAACGATAGCCAAGTTACGAGCCGGCGCCTGAGTATTCACCCAACGCAATTTTTAAGGGCGACGTTGTACGCGGCGGCGCAGTCGGACTTTGGAGCATATTCAAAGTGCACTCCCTCTTTATGTGGTATTATTATACATCGGACTTTTTTGCTGCTAGATCGTTTATAAATTGGCCGTTATTTTGACAATAACCGGGCCTGAACCTGTGACCTCTTGCATGCAAGGCAGGAGCCTAACCGACTGGGCACCCCATCCCTTAATAACCATTATAATAGCAATATAGACAACACTTTAAATAAGACTGCTTTGTTGTTTTTATCAATGTCCGGATTTAAAACATTTTCAAGTGAGACAAAACAACCCAATTACCAATAGGGTACTCGGCTAAAAAAAAAATTATTGGCTTAAAATATTCTTATGCCAAAAATATTAGACCCGTATTTTTTCTTTTTTTCAAATAATACCCCATAAAAAGGGAGAAAATGAATTTTAAAATTAGGACGAAAAATCGCTCCCGAAAACGCTTTGTGGCTGTTACGTGGTATCTATGATGTCACTAGTAACTATAAACAAACTTTGAAACACCATTTTGGAATCTACTTTAAGCAAAATTGAACTATCTGCTTCTGTAAAACCTCCACCCATTAACTATAAAATTCTTATTTTAATAGTAAGTTAGATTAAAACCAGTTTAATTACAAACAAAAAAACATGACACCGGTTTGTTTATACATACTAGTGACGTCAGCCAAATCGCACGCGTTCATGATCCCGTGACGTACCGATGAAAAAAAAGCCATTTGAAAATGACTTTTATTAATTATTTAAAGATTTATTTTGCAAAAAAATATATACGTTTGTTATATTTGGGTTCAAACTATAATTTAATTAATATTGGAAGGTATTTTAGCGATACTGTCAAGTACCCTATTACAATGGCTACTGGTGACCTTTACACGTCCATTTACTTTGAACAGAGTATATTAGCCTCCCCCATGAGACCTCACGTCAACCCTCTTCTTATTCGGGCATCCATCTTCAGATGCATTTTTCATCCAAGAAATCCGTTCGTCTGAGTCCCTCCGCGCCTGGGATTGAGGCGTCCAATCCAATTTGGACACGCGGATGTCATTCTCAACGTCATCAGTCACGTCTCGCGACGTCTCTCTGGGACGTCATGTCGCGCCTAAAAGATGTCTTAGATTGATCCATCAAATTGGATCTGGATAAATGAATAACGGACTGTTTATTATCGGACGATTTGTCTTGTTTTGACCTCTTGAGAATGATTGTGGGAATATGCGGGAAACTGAATGTAATTTCTTCTGGTGGCACCAACACTTGAAAAATTGTACTCTTAAGCTCATTTAACTCACAACTAGTCTGGTTTTTTGCCGTACTTATTGGGGATGATCATAGGTACAATGTTAAGTCAATTGAAGTTTCACACGAGGCTGAAAAGTATCGCATTTATAGTTTCATCAACCATATTCGCCAAGTTCATGTAATGTAATCGTTTCTGGCTGCCTATTTCTAGCCTCCTTTAGGAGCTTTAACACGGCCAATTACGCATCGTAATTTAGAACCCTGGTAAAGTGACGAGGTCGGCACCTTAGCAGGCGCCCAACGGAACTTCGAGCGACATCGTACGCTAACGCCGTCGGGACTTTCGACTCCACATATTTACGAACAAGTATATCGCAGTGTATTTGGGCACCCCGGTGATTTTTAGAGGATTTTTTCCACCAGCATGAATACGTCTATAGTATGGCTAGGATAAGGACAGAACCTTCTCGGTGAGAGGCTCGTCGCTTACACCTCTCGACCACCGAGGGGCCACCAAGTTCATGTATGGTTCATGCTCGTTTTCATTTATGGTTATTTATAACAACAAATTCACAATTCTGGTCCAAATTTAAGGCACTACTTGTAGTATGAAAGCCCTTATTTACTTAATATGTCAAAATATAGTATACTTGCAATGTAAAATCGATTATTTATTAACATTGCCACAGCTTGAACTAATATTTTGGATAAAAACGTAAGAACGATGTTTTTCCCGATGCTTAAGAAGTTCCGATAAATTAAAAATTGCCACTGCAATCATGCGAAACCGTAGGTACGACAAAGTGTTCACAATCACTAGTCTGTACGCTCTGGTGTGAAAAACAAACTGGAAATAAAGATCGATTTTTTTCTTCTTTTATTTAAATCACAGACTTAGAGTAGCAATAGATGGTGCTCTGACATTCAAGAATGTTTTTAACATCAGTTAAATTGAATCACCCAATTCATTTGAGTTAAACCAACGAAACCTTGCATATCAACAATTTACGCATTTTCAAATATCCTAAAATACCTAACAAATATTTTTACCATTGCCATCAACCTTGTGGAATCACAACAAAAAGATCTTTCAAAGATAACTAATCGTTTAAGGTTTTTTTGCCACTTACTTAAACGTCAATGAAATTTCCAACACTAGCAATCTTTCAATCCTACCAAAAAAGTTTTTTCAGCAGTTTATTTTAAAGGCCTTTTATGGACAAAATATGTCCGAATCGGCTATTGATTAAAAAAATACAAAGATAATTTAATACATTCAAAATAATGTACTTCCTTAACATCAATTAAAATTGATATCAATCAATATAATCGAGTAAAATCATCCATTCATCACGTCCCTTCCTCAACGAACCTTATTACTATTAGATTTCTGGTCTATTACATTAATATAGTTGACTTTTTCTATCTTCTCTCAGTGGAAGGGCTAACCAAATTAACCCGAACTTCTTCCTGTCTTTAGGTACGTTTGGCTTTGAGTGGTCGTCCTTCACGGAGGTGATTGAAATGGCTCTAATTCCGTCGGGGGCTTTGTTTTGATGTTCCCTTTACCTTTTGGGAGTAATGGCTGAGAAGAACTCTCGAATCCCAGGACGTGTAATTAGCGAACCCTCCATTAGGAATGTGACACAATATTCTTTTGAAAAAACAGTTATTTTCGGTTTATTTTCTTGGAGAAAGAATCCACGGGAATGCTCTTGAGACTATAGCGGAATCATACATATATTTTTTTAGATAAACACATTTTTTAAACAGATACATTAAATGGTATGTTTATCTCTTTGTATATTAAATTTTAATATTTGCGGAAGGACATCAATTTTAGGTAGGGTCATCAAGTTGAGGTAGATAATTCTTTAAAGTATAAACAAACTTTGTCAATGTTTGTTATTAATAGTCCATTCTACTAACATTTTTTGTGTGTAAAGTGTCATAAAATAATTTTGCTGATTTTTTAGCAAGACTTTCTTAAATCGTGCTTGACATACTACGTCATTTTTTATACAAATATACGATACCTACAATAAAAGACTGGAAAGGAGTTTCTTGATATTTTTCTATCGACAATTTCATTTCCTAAACTTAAAATAAATTACGTAGTAACAGGACTATAAAACATAACGTTAGGTCTCAGGAGGGTAAGAATAGTTAACAATTGAACCGTTTATGTTTTGACGAATTTCTGCAATAGAGATGCTTGTAGAAGTAAGAAAAATTAAGTTTATGCTCTAGATGTTGAGAAAAGGATTAATTTCGGGACCCGACCCCTTTGTACAGTTTTAAAATAGCAGTAACGGGTGGCATTACAAGCTTTAATTTATTGTTCAGTTGAATTCTGAGGAGGTTGACCTTGTTTTTGTAGGTTTATCTATAATAATAAAAAAGAAGAGTGTTTGTCTGTGGATTGTAAAATACCTACTTATACTGCCCTCAGAAATTCGAAATTTTTAACATAGATTCCCTTTAATACCAACGTGTGCACCTGAGGCTTAGTTTTTTCATATTTGTTCCATTTTTAGAGAAAATTCGAATTTTCTGAAAAAAATACACCACTTTCGCTCAAATACGATCATTTTTTTCCCTTTCGTGTTGCCAATCGACAGAAGAAATTAAAATGAACACAAAAATTAATTAAAATTGAAATTGCTTTTATTTTCTTGCCATTGCCTTCAGAAACTAAATTAATGATTTGAAAAATAATTGAACGTGCCAATGAGCTAAATGTTTTTTTTTTAAACCAGAATAGAAGTTTTGACGTGAAATAACTTTGTTATACAATTATGTTTAATTTTGAATTTATCAGGAAAATCGCGATGACAGTAAGTTCATATTGAGGAAGATTTTTGTGATATGAGGATGTGCATTTTATAGTGATGTATTTTTATTTTGAAATTTTGAAGCAATATAAGAAACGGGATTTTATTCTTTATAATGAACGGGAACAAAGGCAAAGCTTATTATCCTATAGCAAATTAAATGGCACATATACTTGGATCAATTTGATATTTTTTGGTCCGTGCGAAGAACGGATATTTATTTGCTAGTTAACAAATAATTATGGACATATTTGAAATTTTCTATAAAAAGATCGTTGGTAGTGAATTTAGGAAGTAACACTTCTACCAAATATTTTACATTTTCTCTGCACAAAGTTTCTTCCGCGTTCCATGTGAATCCCTGTAGTGTTCAACATACACCAATGGAATCGACTAAAATATATTTTCATTGAAAAAACTTGATGTTTCACCAATAATACCCAAGAGAAATGATAATTCGCTTGTAAAACTTTCAATATCCCAATTAAAATTGACGATTTGAAGTAAAAAACATCCCCATGCAGCATTGATTTCTTCTACCAGATGTTTAGTGTATCAACTATAAATTCATTAAAAAGTACCAGAAAGGATAATACTTTTGACCCTGGTATAAAATACAAGTTTTTATAGATACTTTGTGCCATAAATAAAATGCAAAGCTTAATAGTTTTTTTTATTGTATAGATTTGCTACTTTGGATCTTTTCCTATTACTTTTTTTGTTTGGTGGCCTGTGAGTTTACTAACTGTAAACATATGTCGAGTCCAAATAAAACTTCATTAAACATCATTGACTATTTTTGTGCTTTTATGAAACGTTTTTAGAGGAAATGTTAGGTTTTAAATCGTTAATTGTAAAAAAGGGTCAAATTCAGTTCAAATTTAGTTTACTAGTAACTATCCTTTGCCAAAAGAATTTTTATTCTGCGTCAGAAGTTCAAGAACATATTCCACAAACACTTATTACTAAAATGTTTTCTTTAAAAATATTGGTTAAGCCAAACGTTTTTCGTCTCTCCTGAAAGTCTTAAAAATGTCGCCTTTGTTTCTTTTTACTTTTAACGATCCATTGTGAAGCAAAGATTAAATGAAACATACACTACCAGAATTTGCACTTGACTATAGGGGGAATCAGTGATACTAAATTGTAGAAAGCACTCCTAACAACATGGCTAATAACCCAAAATCAACAATTTATAGCATCCTGGGCTAATGACAAGTTAGTGAAAAGAGCCGAAAGATACAGGGTGTCCGTAAAAGAATGTCCGAGTTTCAAATTGTAATAGTATTGTGGTTGAAATGTAATTGTAATGTGGTTGAAGGTGACGAATAAAGAATAACTCGGGTCTACGTTCCACCCCTACCCCACGATTTACCAACCTTGAAAGGTAGAATTGCACAGGCTGTTGCTTTGATTACTCTGGACTTGCTGCAGACAGTATGGGAAGAATTGCCTTTTCGTTTGGATGTGTGCCGTATCACTAAAGGCGCACACATTGAGCACTTATTGGAAAACCACGTTAGTTTTCCTGCAATGTCATGTATGATTTGTTATATTTAGTATAAAATCCTGTAGTATACCATTAAAACTCGGACATTCTTTGACGGACACCCTGTATAATGTACTAAAGAGAGAGATGACACATGTACATTGTAAAAGAAATAGCTTATATAATCTGAATAAAAGATAAATATATTTTCCAACCGAAATTTTTTTAACATTTAAAATTTAAATATTTAAGAACAAATTTATACTATGTTTTAAAGCACATATATTTCTTTACTGAATTACATATTCTTGTTATTATTATCTGGATTTTTTGATAAAAAAACTGATACCAGAAATGAAAGAACTTAATAAAAAATGAAAATGCAAAGAATATAGCATTTTTCAATCTTTTTTTTTAATTTTAAAGTCCAAACTTGTAGTTTTACAATAGAGTGAATTTTACATTTGTAAAAATGTAAAATCCCCAATATGCTTTGCTATTTTATTAATATAATAAATCCTTTAATCAACGACATTAAAGCTACATTTCCAATTTTTCCCTTGTTTCATTGTTAGATATAGATTGCATAATAAATAATTAAATAGATGGAAAATAAAGTACTTTTCTTTCCCTTCTCCCTTTTAAATATTCATTACACGAACCGACAATGAAAAAGTTTCCTGGGTAATTTTGTTTTACATTTTCTTTCTTTTGGGTGCTAAAAGCGAGCTTGTCAGTTTAAAAGCTAAACCATCCCCCTTTTGTCCCACAATTCAACAATGGCAACAAGAAAAAAAAACATGAAAAAACAAGGCGTGTTACACTACACTTTTTAATTGCCACTTAATCAAACCATTTGCAGGTAATTATATGTATATACTGTAATGCAATTTTAAAACCAAAAAATTTCTAGGGCAGCTAATATTTACGCGCATCTGCTATTTTCTCAAAACCCTTATGACGTTGGACCTGGAAACTCTTGTACCAAATTAGAAGTCTGTCTCTTTTAGTTCGAGCTGTAGAGTGGTTTTAAATCGACAGACGGACAAATGTTCGAAAATCCATTTTTAGAATCAAAGCCCTACAAAACGTGTAAAAAACACAAAATCTCCATTTATGATTTTCAACCCCATCGCAACTACTCGATACCCTTATACGAATTACATGTTTTTAGCTTCCACATTACGTTTATAACGTAAAAAGTGGAAGGTATTATAATCTTTCAGTCCGTCTGTATGTCACCCACTTTCATAGCCCAAATTACAAATGCTACGGACAAGTATGATACGTCAAAAAATTCAGCGCATCGAAATTAGAATACATTAAAATTTTCAGAAAAGAATTCGAATTCGCAGAACTTCAATTATTTTAAAAACTGCAAAATTTAATGCTCATTTAAAAAGCATAGGAAGCCATTTTTATTAGAATTAAATCACCATTGCCATTCGCAACAATCGCTCGAGAAACTTTACTTCTTTTAGACAATAAATTAAAATAAATTTATTTTTACGACATCGATCAGTTTGAAATGACGTCAAATATGTTTCACTACGAGATTCTTTGTATGCTGATATGAATTTTTTTTATTCAATTTAAAAGCCAGGAAATATTACATATTTATTCTTATAAATTAAGTTTTGCAAACGATAAGTAATAATTATTGAATTTTCGAAATAAAATAAATGAAACTAGCCAAATTTAGCATGTAAATGTTTAATATAGAATTAATGCGGTGTTTGGCACCTTTTTACCTGTTAAACACAACTGTTGTGTGGAAGCGGGTTAAGTGACAGATTCTGTTACAAACCTACTTGTTTTAGTTATTAAATTAAAATTTCCAACTGTTGAGTCTTACGCGAGTTTCACACACGTATCGTACTTACCGTGCTGCATCTTCACAGTGGCAATGACAAATAAAAGCCTTCACGCGCGACGGAAAACTTATAATTTTTAATCTTTAAAGGGGAATGGGCGCGCTGGACCACGGGTCTCCAAACTAAAGTGCCTCAGTATTAATCCAATAGGAAAAAAATATTTTCTTTGTCACATTTCTCCGGCTGTATTGAATATTTTTACAAACGGTTTTTTCTAAAATGATAAATGTATATAACTTACAGGTATCTATAATCCCACTTTTGGAAATTGCTTCTAATATTTTGTGTAAAATTATTTATTGAATATTAAAAAAAATATTCGTACCAATTTCAAAAAGTGGGATTGTCGGAACCTGTAAGTCAGCTACATTTATCACATAAAAAAATCCGTTTGTAAAAATATTCAATACAGCCGGAGAAATGTGGCAAAGAAAATATTTTTTCTCTATTGGATTAACACTGAAGCACTTTGCTTTGAAGACCCGTCGTCCAGCGCGCCCATTCCCCCTTAAGGTACTTTTTCATTTCGAGGGCACACGCGAAAAAGTTGCCAAAAATGTACACTCTTAAAACAAACGAGCGGTTTTAACTCAGTCTGAGTTAATTTCCACTCCTTTCCGTGCCGAAAATGCACTTCCCCTATAGGAGTGGATTTCACTCTTTTGTTTTAAGAGTGTACAATTTCCTTGAAACAAAATATTTCCAATGTTAACCTTTAATTGTGAGTCTAGCACGGGTAAGGTCCTTTAATTCTGTATACTGTATCACCAGAAAATGTCGTTTGTTGCCAAAGGTTAAGTTGGAAAGCTCTGCGTCAGCGGAAAGGACAAGAACCCTCTTTTATTAATGACTAGCAAATAAATAACCGTACTTCGCACGGACTAAAAAAAAGTTTCAATTCATCCAAGTATATGTACAATTTGATCCATTATAGGATAATAAACATGTTTTTATTCCCGCTCGTTATAAAGTATAAAATAATGTTACTTATATTACCTTAAAAATCCAAATTAAAAAAATGCGCAATAAATGCACTCATAATAGTTATCGTAATTTCCTCATAAACATATAAAAGCTTTTAGCTCATTTGGCGCGGTTTTGGAAAGAATGTGGCGAGAAAAGCGATTTAGCTACAAACACTCTTATTATACAGCTCTACCACAATGGCCATCGAACAACAAACCAGCTTATAAATTAAAAAAATATATATTATTTGGCGCGTTTAGGTAAGAATTTGGCAAAATATTTGGCGAAAAAGTGAAAACAAAACCCTAATATGTAGTTCTAGTACGATGGTCTTGAACAACCATCATAGTTATAATCAACCGAACCATCAATGAAGAAATCCATCACCTAAACCCACAATAAAATCCTAGAATGGAGACTGGACGGAATTATGTCACTTGAAACATGTCAATTATTTTTCAAATAATGAATTTAGTTTCTGAAGGTAATGGCAACAGAATAAAATAAACATTTTCAATTTTAAATATTTTCGTTAAAAGTTTTATTTAATTTTTTTCAGCAGATGGCATCAGGAGTAAAAAAAATATCGGATTTGAGCGAAAGTGGTGTATTTTTTTCAGAATATTCGAATTTTCTCTAAAAATAGAACATTTTGAGCTCTGAAAGTTCAAAATCTGTAACTTAAGTATGAACTACACATTTGTGCCAAGTTTCGAGTCAGACAAATGTCTAGTTTATGAATCTATAAGAGACATACCCACAAACAAACACACAAAACTTCATTTTTATTATTATAGATATTCGTATCAGTACTTACGTTAGAGTAGTTGGTGCTTTAACAATACAAGTAAAATTTGACATCGATGATAAAATTTGTGCTTTACATTAGCACTTCAGATAGCGTTAACATCGGTATTATCGTCGAACTTTGGTTTACAATAGCATTGGAGGGTAGCTTTGTCCCAGACTTTTAAAGCAAATAAGTTTTCACTAAATACACTCTTCAAATATGTGCTTGCTTTTTTTTCAATTGCTGGCGACTATGCCTTGACCCATGATTAAAAAAAAAAGGCAGTGTGGGTAACGGAATATATATATTTGTCTATATTAAAACAACGTTTGGGCTTAAAAGACTAAGGACATTGCTTAAAAACTACACTATATCCTCAAACAAATTATAAGGTTAAATAATTATAAGTGCATTGTTTAATCACTAAAAATTCCATAATGCCTAATTTCTGTATGGTAATTTGTATTTGAATAAAAATTATCAATTAAATAGATTTTTTGAAATTTTTCCAAAAATGAGATGGCGAACTTCAAACTTGTTCTTAATAATCTGAAATAACCATGATCTCTTTAGCATTGGTAAGATTGCCATTAATATTTAACTATGAATTATGGATACATCGCAAGCAACATTCAAAAGTGTGATTTGAAACTTAATGCTAGTTAGACAAGTTAAATTAAAATAAATAATTCATGATCTATCGACTCTGTCTTGGACAAGGTTTTTTTAAGAGCAGGTGTAAACGAACAATACATTCCTCCCAAAATAAAGGGGAAAGGGGGGCTAATTGGAAAAGGAAGCTCTTTCAGAACTTGTTACCTGGAGGACTGAACTTCAATTAGGCACAACAGACAAAGGGTCCCACCTTCCTTTTTACTGTGAGGCATGAATCCATTCCTAAACCTTAATAAAAGAAAGGCACGAATCCAACGTGCTAATATGGACATTGGCCCCTTTTCAGTGGGAGTCCAGATTTAAAAGCAAGAGCGAGAAAGTAAAAAGGGTGTTTGTGGCATGGGGCTTCGGTAATGAAACAATGGACTTTGAGGACAATGAAAACCCCATTGTTATGAAAAGTATTGCTTTGGAAGTTTCTGGAATGGATACAACTTTTAAATTTTTTCTCAGAAGTTTCGTTTTGGGAAACTTAAGAAAGACCTTTGGTTAAAATGTGTAATATATTGACAATGCCACTGCATATTCAGAATTAGTAACTTTCACTTGTCATTTATCATTGTATGGTGTATGTGCTCAAACGCTACATTTTTTTTCACTCACCAATCTTGAGAAAGTTTAACTTGAGACCATCAATTAACCATGGTTATAAATTACAATACTCTCTGTCAATACCATCTGTGTAGTTCTAGCGTCACGTTAATCTACAGAAACCAAAGCAAACGTGGGGATACCTGAAATAGGAAACATTTTAGCCTAAACGTTTAAATGCTTGTCAATGGATAACTGGAACGGCTTAGTCTACGCCAACAAATCTCCCACAAACAATTCATCCGACAGTAATTCATCCAATTTAGAACGGTAACGCCTATACAGTCCTGACAATTATTAGACAACTGTATTTTAGTCAATGATAAAACATACAAGAATGCCATACTTAAAAAGATCGATAGTGTTAAGTATAGCAGATAGTATTTTCTATCAATAGCTAAGTTTAGGACAATGTCTTCTAAGTATTTTGTTCATCATTGATGATACATGGAATCTTCATCGCTAAATTTTTTCCAGACTATATGGTGAAGTTACAGCTACGTCAACGTTGCCATCTACACTCAAAACAAACTACACTTCGTTCCGTGCGAATGGTCCTTTATAAAAGTACTTTGCATGTTTTCTAATATTTCGTAGCTTGCTTGAAGTACTACTTCAAATGTTTTCTTAGTTAAGGGGGACCAGACCCCCAAAAATTTTCAAAAATGACATTTCAATGTTTTTAGTGTTTCTTAAAATAAGAAATCTTAGCTCAACGATATCTTACATAAACGTTTCGAGTACTGGAAGTATTTTTTAAACAAACGTTGTTTAGGTAAAATCCAGTCATGTTTTATAGGTAAGAAACCACTATTGTTTACTTTAAACGGTTATACCTCAAAACTTACTTTTTCAATGTTCATATACCTTTTTCTCAAAATCTACTGTAAGTATCAGCCCGAAATTTTTTATACGAATTTAAGAAGTTTGTTTCAGAAACCGAACTGGAGGGATTTTAGCTAAATTATCTTATTTTTTTCTTTTTAAATTATTTGATGTATTTTTTAGGTAAAAAAATATGTAGTTTCACTCAAAAAATTATAAGTTTACAAAATAAACAAAATTTTTGAAAATGCCTCCATTAAAATATAGTTAAACATCCATTTAACAACTAGTAAAAATTTCCTTAAAAAGTATCAAATAGATTCTGAGAAAAAGGTACATGAAAAAGGTCATTTTAACATGGGCTTCAATGAAGGGCTCCGGTCCCCCTTAACGCATTGTTTTAAATCGTAACATCCGTCAAAGTATTGCTTTAAAAGTTATGCGTTTCTCCACTAGTTAAAAAAAAGAGTGATAATAAACAAATAGGCGTAAAAGGGAATATAGTACTTGGTTATTAAATCATTATGTTCTAAATATATTTACACTTTGAAATTAGTATAGACATTTGCAGAGCATTGTTTCAGGTGCATAGTTTTTTGTGAATTCTTCTTTTCCGTTCGAGTTTATTTAGTTTTGTTGTTATTGCTATTCTATTTGACAGATATCATGATATAGGTGGATGTATACCGGAGAAGATATACCTTAAGTCATTTATGATGTACCTGAACTGCCTTCAAATATTAGCCGACACTTACCCCCCGCGACTACATTTAATAAAAATTGAATATCTAAAACAAGAATATTTCCTTGAGTTTCATTACGTTAAGGGTAATTTTCTTTTTTAAAACTTTGCATTTTGTGAAATTTCGTTAAATAGACGATTAGTTGTCTGGAATTAATTAGCATATAGTAATATACCCTATATTAGTTATTTTTATTACACAAGCGGTGAATAGTGTTCCGTTTTATTATCTACGCAGAAAAGTAATACTACTTTTAATGCATCAGATAGTTTGTCTAGCTAGACCTTAGGGAACATTTTCCCTAACGGGATTATTAATAATAAAAAATCCAATTACTTAAGCCCTTATAACATTGTTTACCGATCTTCCGTACGCATTGGAGATCGATCCCATTAATTCCGTCTGGAAGTGCGGATCCAAATCAAAACAAACTGCTTCCGTATTTTTACAAGCTTATCAGGGGCTTCCAGTCGGCGAATGGGCCCAATCTAACCAAAATTTCTATGGGTAAGTATGGGTTTCTATGGGTAACCTAAATTTCTATTGTAAGAGGCGCGTTGACATACATTTGTAATTTTTCTTTGAAACTATTCACTTTTAAGGTTAATATAGTAGCTAAAATTTACGGTTAATATAAAAGTTTTAAACGGTAAATCCTATGGTTTAATTTATTGCTTTGAGCTGGCAGCTTAGTTTCCAGAAAACCATAAAAATTTTGAAACTTTCTGTATTAAATACGGTAAATTTCAGTTAAAATACGATTTTGCCATGTTAAATATGCTCTGCGGTTCTGTTTTCATGTCTCTCGAATTACTGTTGCTTGGTATTCGGGAGTAAGTTTCGAAGAGAATATTTTAGTTGTTATTTTTTGTAAATTCCAACCTCTTTCAATGCAAGTTTTCCTTTATAAATGATTAAAACAACCAACAGCACAGCAAGAAGTTGTAATTTTAAAAAATAACAACTAAAATAACTTATTCTTAAAAACTTAATTTCGAATATCAACAAAAGTAATGTTAAATATTCGACTTTTAAAATTCAGAAAAGGTTTTGCGTAGGTTTAGTTTAGTTTGAATTATCGTCGCACTAGTGCTACACTAGGGCTATTGGCGACGGGTGTCATAATTTAGAATAATATTAAAGTGAAGAGCCGACACTTGAACGGGCAAACAACGCAACCGTTAAGGGCGAAATCGTACGTAGTGTTGGGAATTTGCAGTAATTTAATTTACACTTCCTCTACACGGGATATTACTCGTTGGACATTGGTGCGTGCACGGGCCGTTTATAGGACGGCAATTATTTTGGTAATGTACGGACCCGAGCCTGGGACCTTCCGCATTCAAGGTGATAGTTTGAATTATCTTCTCTTTAGATTTACACTATAAGAGCTATTGGCGGCGGGCGTCAGATTAATTTAGAACCATAGTCAAATTACGAGTCGACCCATGAGTAGGCAACCAATGCAACCGTTAAGGGCGACATCGTACGTGGGAATTTGGAGTAATTTAACCTACACTCCTACTACGCGGGATATTATTCGTCGAACATTTTTATCTGCACTGGACGTTTATAGGCCGGCAGTTATTTTGGCGATGCCCGGACCCGAACCTGGGACCTTTGCCACGCAAAGCGGACGCCTTAAACGGCTGGGCTCCCCAGCCCCTAAAACCTATAAATGATAAGCAAACAGATCAAAATGAAAAATATTTTCATTTTTAAACTTATTTAAAATAAGTGGGGGGGGTGAGTAGCTGTCTATGTCAAGTGGCTATTTCGTTGATGGACCTCCTGTTTAACTTTCCTAGAGAGCTTTAGACTCATTTATTGACTCCGTATAGATAAAGGGCTGAGTTGTAGTTATATTTAACCCCTGCGAAACTGCAACTAATTTTTTTTAGTATAACTGTAACACAACGTTCATAACGTAAAAAGTGGAAGTTTTTATAAAGGCCATGTACGCCTGTTTGTCTGCCCGTCATCCACTTTCACAGAACGAACCACAAGTCTCATACATAAGGGGGATGTGTCATATTTTGTTTTTATTTGTTATATTTTATTTTGACGTCATACATATATTTTAAATTAGAAATATTTTTCAAATTTAAATAACCTAAAATTATATCTACATTTGAATATCATTAATATATGCAAGACTATTAATTAAATCTGCGAAAAAAATTTAATTTTTCGGCTTCAAAAGTTTAGAGCTAGTAGAAAGGCCACGTTTGGCGATTATCTTTCTAAGGTCTATAATTAGTGTGTGGAATCGGTTTTAAGTAACAGTTACTTTTACAAAAACCCGACAAATATTCGAATATATATAATTTCTTTTCAATATATATTAGGTTAACAAGCCTTTTATCAAACGTTAAAGGTATTACAGTTATTATATTTCAGTTTTACAACAATTTAAAACATCAAATCGAATAAAAATGTATAAAATCATTGTTATAACAATTACTTCTCAAAAATGTTTCAGTAAATAAACAATAATTTTTGTAAGTAACAATATATACCTTCAATAATGAATTTATAATAATAATTACTACTGAAAGAAATTTCTTTGAGAAGAGTTTGCGAGCGTACTAGCTTGATTTTTTCTGAATATTTATAATTTTGAGTAAAAAATCTTGTAAAAATGTTTTACATTGCACTTTTAAGTGTATTTTATTGTCATGGCTTACCTTTTATTTGAGGAAGCCGTTGCAGAAGCCCTGAAAGTGTTGTATGAGATTTATTGCAGTGTTTTAAACTTGGCTTATCGCTTATTTATTTGCTTCATTTATTTTGCATTGACTTATGTATTTGTGTACGGTTACGTATCACGATAAATAAGGTAATGAAAAAATAGATGCAAGCTCAATAGTTAATACCTTCCTCCCTTGAAAATAGATCATATACCCTTGCAAACAATTTAATAAGCCGCATAAAATAGTTTTTAATACTGGAATAAGTTTCATAAGCACTTCCTAACCGAATGTATTGATTTTAATGCTCTGCAGCATATGACAATAAGATACACATAACCTTAAGATTGCAATGATAGATATGTAATTCTGCAGCTAGAACTGTAATCCTAATGAAAAGGTCTTATATGGAAATGAGCCTACTAAATGGCTAAATGCATCGTAAGCCAAAAAAAAAATAAAACTACAGTCGGTTGAAGGAATGAGTTATAATGTACTTAATGCTGAGAAGGTAAGTAAAAGTAATTTTTTAAAAAAATTTTAATTAAAATTTGAAATTTTAAATGAGAACTATGTAATATTAAGTTAAAAAAGTGCCGTGTTTTTTTTAAAACTTTTTTTAATAAATTAATTTTAATTTTAAGATCCGGGTGTGTGTGAATATTTTTCAAATCTGGAAATCCCTTCTAGTTGGAAATTTCTGGTAACCTTTAAAAGAATCTAGATTTTTCGTCATAGTAACTGCTTTGGCGATATTTTGTCCGATATATCCATTTCAAGATGGCAACAAACTTGGAAAATCTCGGGTCGTTGGACTTAGTACATTTGTCACTTCGACTTGGCGTCTTTTTTGGAATGTCAACCAAACCGCGAACTTTACCTTGGAATTAACTTAATTTTATGGTTTTAAAAAAAAGTTTTCATCAACTTTAGTACAGCCATGGTATAACAGACGTCTGTTTAATGGTGACTTTTGCGAGCTTGAAAGTTTAACTTCGGGTAGATAGACCCATCGAGTTGTATGAAAAATGAAGTGGAAGATTAACCAAATTCGGCATTTTCGTTGCTTGACAACGTAACTTAAATCTAAAATCGAGACCGCCCCTTATATCATAGCCGTTCCACAACTCTTTATCTATACAGCAACATGCGATGCTTTTAAAATCTTGAGAAAGTTTTTGTCTTAAAAATTTTGGAAATATGGACCAAACCGCTAAACTGTCTTCTTTATTTTTTAACTTTCAGTGACTGCACGGGGGACGGATGTCCGGTTGTCTGATTTTGGAATGGTCTTCTTGAAAGTTAAGAGTGAAATAAAGAAGATGTGAAATCAATCGACTGTTTTTACAATGACCAATGTCCACCATCGCCAATTCGTTATGAATATAGAAAATGTTCATGAAAATGATACGCACATGAACCGAAACTGCTGCCAATCGGAGTTTCTTGGACATCGTTAAATGTCCGGAAGGTCTAACTGATTCAAAAAAGACCGAAGCCGTTTGGAATGAGAATGAAGTTTTGTTACTTTAAGCAGATGAGGTAAGTAAAAAAATATATTATTTATTACTTAAAATAATCAGTGACAATTGTAGCCAGGTGTTGCTAGAACGGGTGCTAGGATTTGACCAACGTAATTTTAGATAATTAGTCTTCGGACTACAAATAAGTTTAGAAATTGATCAAAAATATTAATTTAATTTGGGGAAGAAAATTGATAAAAACAGTCAATTTTGGCTTTTAAAAGTTTAAGTTACAACTGTATTTGGAGATTGATTTGTATATATCTCGTGTGGAAGCGGTTCTAGGTAACAGTTAGTTTCAAATACACTTGTTTTTCTGTAATAATTTGTGTGACTATTAGTTAACAGGAAAATAGGCTATTATAGTTCTTTTAGAACTTCTTGTCAAATATTAATTTGTTAATGCATTAGTTAATAAAAATCGTCAAAAACCATTTTATTTCTCGATACACTTTTGTTGTATTTAAAACTATTTTGTGTATAGTTTTAAATCAAACAAAAGTATATGTATGGTACTGTTGCTATAATGATCGAGTTGTATGAAATATGAAGTGGAATGTTTACCACATTTGGGTACTTTATTTGACTTGGTAACGTAACGCAAATAGCCAAATCGAGACTGTCCATTATATCATAGCCATTCCATATTTTCTAAGTTTGCCTCAAACTAAAATTAGAATTAATGTTTATTTCTTTATGAATCTTCTCATGTATCATACGCAAAGTTAAAGATATTCTCTAAAAATTTAACTTTGAGCATGATTCGTGTCTAAAAGTATAAATATTGTGTCAAATAATTAAAATTTCTCGTTTTAGTGATCGCAATGGATAAATTTGTCCTGCTGAAGATATGGAGTTTCAATGAGGACTTTAAAGAGTTTTGAACAAAGACTGAAGGGTGTGTGTTCCAGTCCTTACGCTAACCAATAATGTGTCGACGTACTGTCAGGCATGAATGAAAATAGCTTCACGTCTGATAACATTGTATGGTAATGTAATCAAAAGTTATCGAGTAAAATCGCATTCGATTTACCTCTCTAATGTGTTTGTTTCATTGAAATTAAAATAATTCATTTAATTTATGTTTCTGCGCATTACTATGTATACACAACACAAACTTTATACACAAACTTTTCTTTGAGTTGAACTAAAGCTGTTCTCTGTGAATCACGTTAAATTGCTGTTTCAAAATTTCGCTTAATTTCCCCGTATAAAATAAAATATTTAAACAGAATTTTTTCAATAACTTCGACTGTTGGTAATGCTTTGCAAACATACGAATCAAAACCGACAAAGTAAAAAAAAAGTATCCCGAAAAAGTCCAATTTAAAGATTTCTAAACGGGATAACAGCAGGCGAAAAAAATGCTGAATTTGAGAGTGAAATAGAAACAACCAATGGATTCGCAGGAAATACATAAAGGAAAACAGGAGAGCTACGTCATCTGAAATAACCTCATTTATAGGATGACTGGGAGTAATCGAAGTCCAACCTCAAAAGTGATAACCATCTTCACACGGTCACGTGGAGTCAAAAACTGCACATTTGGTTTCCCATTTGCTCGAAAAGGATTGGCAAATATGCAGCGTTACGGTTGAAGCATGGCGGAAGCCGAATTCCATTATAAATTCAAATTTGTTCTTCAAACTGAAGATCGATGCTATTTTATAAGATTCCGTTCCGGATGGGAAGTACCTGTTCTTTTCAGCTAACGGGTGTACCCAGTTTCTCGTTTTTAAGAAAAAAAATCTGCCGAGTCGGTACCTGGCATATTTGGGTTCAGGCATTGAAAAAATAACTATGTGTACCTATAAATGATACGTGCAGCTAAAATTTCCAACGAATAATTTCCTGTGTAGAGGTAATGCACGTTAAATATGCTCCAAAGTACCAACGATGCTTATGATGTCCTTCCTACAAAAATTGCGCTGTTTGCCTACTCATTGGTCGGCTCGTCACTTGATTGTGTATCTCAATTATGTCGTCCGTCTCCAGCAGCCCTCGTGTAGCTCTAGTGGTAGGATAATTCAACTCAACCAACTAATTGTTTTTCATAGTATCACCATTATACTTAGCTAAACAATTAATATATAAGTAAAAATATATTTAGTTAACTTACACATATGCACACTTTATAGTGAATTTAACACAAGAGATACTGAGATTTTTATCTGAATGCCCCATATCTTAAAGAATAGTTTTTAAAAGGTCTTAAGCCATACAAATAAAAATTATTTTTGTTAAAAGAGCATCACATTTACCACATAAACAAAAATAGTTAATAAAAAAACCCGCATGACATTATTTTTTTTGGCTTATACATTACACGCGCAAACATTTTCTTTGGCACTTCAACAAACGCATTGTGGTACGATTTGGAGACTATAAAACATGGGAATTGCTTATCATATACAAGTTATGTAGCTAAATAAATGAAAAACTGGCTAAATAATTTATATAAATTGTTTAACGTTATCTGTTATAATGCATCGGTATCGTAACTTTTGTCAAAAAAAAATAACTATGGAAACTCAAAACGGCACTTAAAAAAAGGATAAAACTTGTCGGTTTTTCGACATAATTTAGTCTATATCACTTGTGTGCAATCCGCAGCTTTAAAAAATACCTTGAACGCTATTTTTAATGGTAACGCATTTTGCATTTTTCCCATATAAGGCATTTGAAAAATAATCGTACACGCTTTAATGGTAAAACTTTTTTTGTCCTTTAGAAAAAAAAATGCAATAAAGATTTAAATGAGTTCAATATATTGAAAATACATTAATGTTTGATAAGCATAAAGCTAAAAAAATATGAATGTTAAAAATTCATGAAAAATAGCACAAATTCGGTAATAGTTTCGGATTGTTGAAGAAAAAACATTTTTATAAGTTTTACTTTCTAAAAAACTTTCACGTGGAAATTGGTTTGAATTTCTTTCTTTCCAAAATTTTGTATTTTTTTGTATTAGAATTTTAAGAAACGTGGACATTATATAACTGTTATCATCTTTATCTATAATATAGAATTTTGTTGCTGAATATTTTGAAAATGTGACGGAAAATTGCATATTCCTTAAACATTTACATGCTAAATTTGGCTAGTTTCATTTATTTTATTTCGAAAATTCAATAATTATTCCTTATCGTTTGCAAAAATTAATTTATATTTTTCAAAGAATAAATATGTAATATTCCTCGCTTTTAAATAGAAAAACGTTTCATATCAACTTACAAAGAATCTCGTAGTGAAATATATTTGACGTCATTTCCAACTGATCGATGTCGCAAAAATAAATTTATTTTAATTTATTGTCTAAAAGAATTGAAGTTTCTCGAGCGATTGTTGCGAATGGCAATGTTGATTTAATTATAATAAAAATGGCTTCCTATGCTTTTTAAATGAGCATTCAAATTTGTAGTTTTTTAAATAATTGAAGTACTTCGAATTCAAATTCTTTTCTGAAATTTTCAATGTATTTCTAATTTTGATGCGCTGAATTTTTTGACGTATCACACTTTTCCGTAGCATTTGTAGTTCGGGATATGAAAGTGAGTGACGGACAGACATACGGACTGAACGATTATAATACCTTCCACTTTTTACGTTATAAACGTAGTGGGGAAGCTAAAACCTGAAACGTGATGATTTTTTCCTGAAAATTTTTTCTAAATTAGGCATCTAAAATTACATAGGAATTAGTCATCAGAAATAAGTTCCCACAACCATCACAGGTTAATGTTATTAATTCATTAACAACGCGGCTGGTAAGGAAATGTGCCACGTAAAAATGAGCGGTGTAAGTTTAAGGTAACAGGGAACAAAACGACCACTCAAAATCTCGAATTTTCATTTCAACTTTAGTTACTGAATCATGCCTTTACGAAAAACTTCTATGATGCACATTTGAATATGAGGCTGGAGTTTGAAAATTTGGTAGTTAATTTCAATATAACTTTGTTGCCACCTTTAAATGTCATTATTCCAAAACACCAATTTTCAGCCTTAAGGTACACTTTTCTTTTTTTTCTATTTTACTAGATGGGTTGAAATTTTCTGCGATGTCGTATATATGTCTATTTAACTCAGTGAACCAAAAATATTCCAAAAAATATTAAGTGAGTAAAAATAGACGATTTTTCTAATTTAAGAAATGCGAAAAAATTCTATTTATGTTAATAACTTAAAATTACGAATGTTTTATCGTCAAACTTGAGGTTCATTGCGTTGAATAGACTTTTTTATTTCCAAAAAAAAATTATTTTTAGATACACGCAATAGTTGTGCTGGAAAGTGTACCTAGAAGCTAAAAATCGGTAATAATGACGTATGAAGCTGGAAACACAAAGTTATATTGAAATTAACTACCAAATTTGCGAACTTCAACACCATATTCAGGTGCGTGTATTATATAAAAAATTTCGGAAATATTCATTTTAGTGATTGAAAGTTAAAATGAAAATTTGATATTTTGAAACTTCGATATGTTCCCCTGTCCCCTTAACTAAGTAAATAAAATATAAGATAAATGAAGATTATTGTGCTGAATAATTTATGCAGGACAAATTAAGTGACGCGAAAAACTAAATAAAAACACTCAAATTTAACATTTTTATTGGGGGAATGCAGACGTTAAAAGTGTTCACAAAGTCATCGTGAAATTGTTAATGCAGCAACACAAAACAATAAAAAAATTCATATTTTACAAAAATAATTTCAAATGCTAACTAACAAACTTGTTATTCATTTCCAAAGAACAGGTTTAAACGGCCCTTGCAGCCAAAAATGTCCGACGAATAATACCCCGTGTAGAGGGAGTGCACGTTAAATATGCTCCAAAGTCCCGACGCAGCGTACAATGGTTGTGTAGGGTGCCTACTCAAGTGTCTGCTCGTAACCAGACTGTGGTTCTAAATTACGACGCCCGTCGCCAATAGCCCTCGTGTAGCTCTAGTGCGACGATATTTCAAACTAAACTTAATCGAAGAACAGGTTGTTTATTTCTCCTCATCCCCACCTAAACCCCCTTTTGCTTAATTTATGGCGAAAAGCGTGAGGGGAGGTAAAAAAAAATCCCGCTTAAAATCCCGAAGCCGAGTGGCGATCTGTCACGGCGCGGATTTATGGCGGAATTATTTTAAATACCGAAACATTGGCGGGATTTTTATTCGGCTTTTGCCATGTAAATGGATGGAAGAGGAATCCATTTATTACCGTTGGCGGTACTTTGGCCCATCGGTTGAGCTAACACGGCTGAAAAATACAGTGAAAGCAGTTTTTGAACGCAGTAATTGGGGAGAAACGATTTAGAGGGGTTAGTTTGTGTGAGAGTGAAAGTAGTTGTTTATTTATCTGGTAATGTCAATAGATATTAGCTCTAATAATGTTTTGAATCGGGCAATGAAATGAAGCTGTTTAGTTTTAATTTTGAAACATTTTTTATTACTCATAAAAGGCGAAATTTACTCCAAATGCAAAAAATTTCTATAAGACAAATGAAGATCATTTTACAGAACAATTTTGTTGTAAAATTACACGTCAAATGAATTTCAGAAACTCGTATGAATGGTATTCCCAAATGGGTCTTTCACTGGCGAATTTTAACTCTATAGCATATAGGTGGTCAAATTCGCCATGAAGTCTTACATTGAATAAATATGAAGTAGTTAAAAACAAGTTACAATTGTTTGTCCATTTAAGGTAAAACTAGTTGTAAGTACTTCTACGCATTATACAATACATTTTTTAACAACAGCACAATACTTATTCTTAAAGTACACCATAAAGTCGGATTTTTGGCGGAATTATTTTAAAATACCGAAACATTGGCGGGATTTTAATTTGGCTGTTGCCATGTAAATGGATAGGAGTGGAATCCATTTATTACCTCTTGGCGGTGCCCATCGGTTGAGCTAACACGGTGGTGCTTAGAAAAATACAGTGAAAGCAGTTTTTGAACGCAGTCATTTTGGAGAGACAGAGGGGTTCGTGTATGGGAGAGTGAGAGTAGTTATTTATTTATCTGGTTGTTTGTTCAATAGATATTAGTTCTAAAAATGAGTTGCCTTCGGCAATGAAAGGAAGCTTTTTAGTATTAATTTCGCAGCTTTTTTAATTCATAAAAGATGATTGACAAGTTTTCTTCAGATGCGGAAACAAGCTTTTGAAGTACTTTGCTTTATTTAAATTATTATAATATCAGAAAAATGAAAGCCATAGTACTGAACAATTTATGTACTACTAATTGAAGCGAATTTTTTTTAAAAAATGGTGTTTAATGGTATTAACTAAGGGGTCTTTAATGTGCTATTCGTTAACTCCAAAGCATGTTAAAATTGCAAAGTCAACAAAGGCTTATATTGAATAAATGTGTAGTTTAAAAGTTAGAAACAAGTTAGAATTGCATGGCCTTTTAGACAAAACTAGTTACAAGTACTTTAATACAATCAACATATTTTTTTCAAAAAGCCCATTTAAAATACTGTATAAAATAAATTCTACGCTTTAAAAAAATTAACACGAACTTTGATATCGCTCCTATTGATGCCATCGTCTTTGCCATGCATATTATTTTAACGTTTCCAAAATTTGCAGTACATTTTTTTTTAAATATTCATTTCATAATGTTTAGCATTTATAATTAAAGTTTTTTGACCCCAGCTCAACCAGATTTTGAAATTGGGCAAGCACATTATAACAGTTTAGAAACATTTGGAATTTGATCGTTTATTTACAAAAAAAAAATGATTTGTTACCACAAGTTTTTTTTTTTTCACTTTCACTGCAGGACTTAGAATGTTGGTTTGTATACAACTGTACCTATATAAATGCCGAACTCATATCCTCAAACAACTTTAAGTTCCTAAGATATATGTCTCATGACTTTGAACTATCAGGTATTTTTGGATTCATCTCTAAACACATAGTATATGTCTTGGAGGGGATATTCTTTCTGCATAATCACCTAAAAATGCGAATGTTTTTAGCTAGGTTTCTAAATCTTGTGACATTATTCCAACCAACTCTTTACAATCTGAAGCTTTAAAGACACAATTCTTGACAGTTTTTCACTAAAAAAATCCCAATAAACGTTCGAAATGTCGTGGAAAGTTTCACTGATTCTAAAAAATAGAAGCCTTTTAAATCGGGCTATTGTGTCGAAGGATTTGTTCGGTAAACTGGAAACGAGTTATATATACAGAGCTGTTAACGTCTGTTTTTGTCTTTCCCTGTTGTTTTTGTACTATTAATTTTTTAGTTTAAAAACATGACTGAACGATGCCAAGTGGTAAGCGAGCTAGTTACCAAAAACTACAGGTTTGCTATTGATTTTACAATTTTTCTGGCTAATTATTTCCCTGTTGCCTCTTTAAAAGCTTAAAAACCACCGTATATCACCTAATTATCAATCGTGGTTAAAGACGAGGTTGTCCCTAAAGCATAGATTTCCTAAAGTCACTATCGTTATGGGTCGTAACACTCACATTGTGTCACAAAAATAACGTATAGCAAAAACGTATTTTTACCATTTTTGTCCACAACAGCGTGTCAATCGTGAAAGACGTTACGATAACAATGCTTAGAAAACCCAGGATTTAGAGGATGCAAAAAGGAACCTCGTAGTGGCACCCTAAGCAACACGGTACATGGCTAGTTTGTTGGTAGACATATTTTCAGGCTTGTGTGCTTGGTCACAAAGACCCGCTTGTAAACCTTCGTCAAGAAGGACGGACACGACATACTTACACATACAAGACAGATGCTGCCATCTATCGCCACCTTCACAATTAACACATGTCCCTGAAGGGGAGGGAAACAGGCTCCAGGGACCTGTACCCGTTGCGCAATGACCGACCACAGGAATTTCGGACCCAACAGATTGAACGAGCACGTACTCTGCATATACTCGGTGGGTCTTCAGTGGTACCGGGACTCGATCGCGGGACCTTCCGATCTCGAGACGCTGACCACTAGGCTCCCCACAGCACATTGTTTTACAAAAATACTGAGCCTATACCAATCCCCTACATACGATTTTTAATAAGTGTAGTTTTTTTATCTGGAACTTTTCCTTCCATGGAGAAAATCCCTCTAGGTCAGTTTGTTGAATTATCATCGCACTAGAGCTACACGAGGGCGTCATAATGTAGAGCCAAAAGTAAAGTGACGAGCCGACTTCCTAGTAACGACCAGCAAAAAGTAGATGCCCTACAACTTTTTATTCTTTAAAAGTATTTGAATAACCGCATAGGGCAAAATATTGCCTTTAAATGTATCACCTTATTAAGAGGTAATTAAAAGTAGTGTGGTGTAGTCTTTAGTTTTTCATTGTTTCATTGTGGTTAAAGACAATCCCTAAAATGACACCCAAAGGAAAATTATAGTGACACACTAGGAAACGCTAGCACATGGATTTACAAAAAAGCGCCAGTCCCATATATACGGTTCCATTGTCAGCACGTAGTTTTCATGAGGATCCTTTCCTATAATATAGCTAAAGAACATGGATAATATGGCTTAGTTGTATTTTTTCTTATCTTCTTCTAGTACAAACATTCTCTCGGACACAAAATGGCTCTGACGAAAACGGATTTCGGCATAAAAGGCTTTTGTGATAGCCTCTTTTTCAACCCTATCTTCATGTATCGAAAGATAAGATATTGAAAAAAAAGAAGCATGTTAAATAAATTCCTCCGAAGGGCTTCCGATTGTTGTGTTAAATCCCCGTTGTCCGTTTAATATAAAAGTAGAATGTGTGGGAATTGAAAAATTGGATTTTTGGATGTTATCCAGCGTATCGCAAACATATTGGCAGTTTGTCACAAGCTCGTTGTTATGACTTCCTCTAAATATAATCTTTTTTAGTGAATAGATGCGTAGATTGAATAAATTCTTTCTTGGCATATCCTTAATCTTATAATACCGAAAATCTTGACGTGAAAGTTTCTTATTTTAATATAAAATAGCATAAAGTAATTTTTCTATGAAAAATGCAAATAAAGTCCATGCGAAACGTTTCTGAAAGCCTAATGTCATCTAGCTGGTATAAATTTGATATCTTTAAAATTCAAGTTTTTAACAAGTTAATAGGCCTACATTCCGGCAACAATGACATTTTGGAAAGTAAAAGGTCGATATTTTATTTCGATTGTTGTAAAACAATACGTTTATTTAGAATAGAGTTGCTGATTGTTATAAAATTCTCATTCTTAAATTGTAGTTTGTTTGGAGAAAACAAAATAGCATACATTATTTTCAGTTGATTAAAACTATAAGTAATTAACAACAAACTATAAGTAAGTAACAACATACCTGGAAAATTCAACTATGATTCATCACAGTTGTCTAAGCTTTAGCTAGCAGCTAACCAAAATACTTAGTAACAACGTTAGGTTAGGTTTGACGCTTCCGGCTGTCTATTTCTAGTCTCTTTTAAGAGCTTTAACGCAGCCATATTACGCCTCGTAGTTTAGAAGTCGACACCTAAGCTGGCACTTAACTGTACTTCGGGATAAATCATACTCCAAAGCCGGCGGGACTTAGACTCCACAGATTTAACGAGCACGTCTGTCCAAGTGTACTCCTGAATCCCCGTAATTAAGTTTTATTTTATTATTTTTTGCTAATAAAATATCCGTCCATTCGGTTAGGTTCAGGTTAAATTATAGTCACACTAGAGCTACATGAGGGCTATTGGTTACGGGCGTCATAATAGAGTACTTGACTGTATCTCTAAAATACCTTCCAATATTACTTAAATTATAGTTTGAATCCAAAAATAACAAACGTGTATATTTTTTGCAAAATAAATCTTTAAATAAGCAATTTTGAAATAATTTTTATGAATTATTTTTCATCGGTACGTCACGTGATCACAAGCACGTCGATTTGGCTGACGTCACTAGTATATATAAACGAACCAATATTATGTTTTTTTGCTTGTAATTAAACTGGATTTAATCTAATATACTATATATTAAAATAAGAATTACATAGATAATGGAAGGAGCTTTTACAGAAGTGGATCGTTCAAATTAGCTTAAAAAAGATTCCAAAATGGTGTTTCAAAGTTTGTTTATAGTTTCTAGTGACGTCATAGCCACAAAGCGTTTTCGGGAGTAATTTTTCGTCCTAATTTTAAAATTCATTTTTCTTCCATTTTATGGGGAATTTGAAAAAAAGAAAAAATACGGGTCTAATATTTTGGCATAAGAATATTTTAAGCCAATTATTTTTTTTAGTCAAATACCATATTTGGTACCACAATCAAGTGATGAACCGATACCTGAGCAGGCACCCAACTCTACTTTTAAAGCCGACATCGTGCGAATCGTTGGGACTTAGGAACATACTTTAGCGTGCACCTCCTCTACATAATTCATCGGACATTTTTGGCTACATTGACCGTATAAAGGTCAGAAGTCTTTTGTGATGCTCAGACGCGAACCTGTGCCTACCGCATGCAATTCGAAAGCCTTAGTCGACTGTGCTCTACATAGGATGTTACCTGTTTAGGACTAGTAACGACGTTAATCTACGGCATTCTACAGTCTCTTATCCGACAGCCCTCTTATTCATCGCCCCCTTCCATACACCGACAAACTTGGGGCCCGGATGGTCTAGTGGTTTAGATCGCAGACCATTACGCTAGCAGTCTGCGCGCTGTAACGCGTGCGGGTTGTATTCCCGCCTTCGCCCTGGGTGTACTTCCTCTCTCTGTGTCAGTAAAAGTTCTTTCTGTGTCTGTCTTACTTGACGAAGGCTTATAAGTGGGTCTCTGATCAAGCACACAAGCCGGAATATATATGTACCAACCCTACCCTACCGACAAACTTGGTTGATGTTTGTTTCATAATCTAGAATGTCTGATGAAACTACAAGCAATGGTTTGATACTATTTAAGAGAAAAAGACTTGTAATTCGAAAACTTGTCGGGGGAAAAACTTCGAAAAAGGGTCTAAAGCAAACCAAAACTTCAGGATAAATCCCGATCCATCATCAATATCTCAAGCCCTCTCTACCAATAGTCTCGAAAAAGATTTTTTTTTAAAAAAGGCAAGGGCTTAGAACAGGTTCGCTGTAGCACGACGCATTTTAAAGCCTACCAACCCCTCTTTGTACAGACCTTTCGAGAATACGACTGGTTTCTGGCACCGAATGCGCTGGATAAGCGAGAAAAACCTGTATTATAGTACAAATGGTAAAAATATATTCATATTATGTGTATGCACCAAACCTAAAGTAGAACTTATCTAGTGTAACGTATTACAAGAAATTACTTTTCTTCTTTTAATCAATTCCAAAAGCTATTTCAGTTTCCAAAATAATTTTTAGGAACCCTAAAGGAATTAAAGAGGTTAGTGGAAGAACGTGCTAAGTGGCATTTTTGAAAAATTGATATTTTTGGGTCACTGAAATGTGTTATTCTCTTTAAATGTAACGAGATTCCCCCATTTCATAAAATTTAAGTATATTTTTTACCTATTGTGGATACCGTTTTTTACGTATATATAAGTTCTAACGAAAAGCTCATTTACTCGTTTAAAGCTCATTTTCTCGTTTTCACCTTTTTGTCACTTAGAACATTCTTCCACTAAACTCTTCAATTACGCTACCAATAAAAAAAATCATCGTAATTCCCTCTAGTTGATAATACTATTCTAAGTACTTTCTTTGGCTAAATGCTACTTATAAAGTTAAATTCCGAAAAATAATGAATAAAATTTTTAAATAAATGACATCGCAAAACTTTGAAATCCATATTTTATTGCTAACGATGTTATAATAATGATGCTTTTATTATTTTACACACATTGATAAAAATTTTCATAATACAAATTACGGTTCCAAGCACCGTAAGCGATATGTACACATACTCCATAGATAATAGAATTTTCACACAAAACACAAGAATACTTTTATTTAAGGGGGATGGTCATTTCATAAGTGAAAATGTTTCCCCAAGTATGAGAATTGTTATAACACCAAAATTAAGAAATTTGTATAGGGAAAATATCATCTGGTAATTAATTTATTAAGTGTAAGTTTTAATAACCCCGATATATTCTGAAGAGGGCCAGGTTATTTTTAAACTTAATCAATCAATTATTAACTAACCCGATGCTATTTTTATTTTAAATTTGGTTTATTTTGAGGTTTTGACGATTCTCATATATGATGAAAAAATCCTTAAAGGCAAAGCAATACTTTAGCAGAGGATGTTATTTCAAAACCAATGCATTTTTGTTGTTGTTGTTGCATGCTTTCATAGGTCAGCAGTGCTGGACCAGGTCCATGATATCATACACCCTCAAAAAATTCCAAAACCAAAAATTCCAAATCCTTGAGCCAGGGAAACTCTAGGACATCCATCATCCATGACCAATGCATTAGTTCTATTGGACTGACCAACGACTTAAGGGGGAATGGGCGCGCTGGACCGCGGGTCTCCAAACTCAAGTGCCTCAGTCTTAATCCAATGGCGAAAAAACTATTTTCTCTGACACATTTCTCCAGCTGTATTGAATATTTTTATAAACGTTTTTTTTTAAATAATATATGTAGATAACTTACAGGTCTCTATCTTCCCACTTTTTGAATTTGCGTCGAATATTTTGTGTAAAATTATTTATTGAAAATTAAAAAAAAAATATTCGAACCCATTTCAAAAAGTGGGATTGTCGGGACCTGTAAGTCAGCTACATTTATCACATAAAAAATCCGATTGTAAAAATCTTCAATACAGCCGGAGAAATGTGGCAGAGAAAATATTTTTTTCTCCATAGGATTAACACTGATGCACTTTGCTTTGGAGACCCCCGGTCCAGCGCGCCCATTCCCCCTAAATATCCTTCTTTAAAAAAAATGGTAGTTACGACTATTGGCATCGAGATAATAACAGTTCTTAAAACATATGGAACACAGTGAGAACTCAGTTAATGAATTAAAGAAAATATTGTTTACATATATACATCAATTAAATAATGAAGTCTTCAAATATTTTTGAAACGATATATTTATGCATACATACAACAAATATAACTTAAAAAGTGTTTCTAATGATGTTTTTAAAATATAATTAAACAACCACATAGTCGGTGGGTTTGATTCTCGCTTCTCATACGTTAGTAACTGTTTGAAATTGCCTTTTAAATATTTTTTTCGATCTAGGTGGGCCACAAGCAGGAAAATACAAAGCGTAACAATCAATGATATGAATGGTAACGCTCTATCAATATCATAGAGGTAGGAAGGAGGTGTAGAGAGGTCATCCATTTGAGAGGATTTGAAGCAGGGCTGTCAGGTTTTTCGAGCTACTACGCATAACATACTGACACCGAGGTATCCCAAGATGCACCGCTCTAGCCTTCATTTGTGCGCTACTGCGCATATACCCAAGAACCTCTCTATTCTCCTTCCTACCTCTATGATCAATATGGCCCTATTAACAGACGTAGCGCTCTTAGATGATATGGCTCCACAAAATAATAATGTTTGATAACAAGGAAATCGTGATAAATCTTTAAGGATTTTTAGTGGGTTATTTATCAAAAACATTCAAATATTTTAATACAAGTAAAAACATTTGCAAAATGTTGACGATAAAGAGTTGTTTTTCTCTTACTGTTTTTCTAATTACACTTCCAATTAACAAACTGGATACCAATCAAAGTCTCCACGAACGAATAAAATATTTGAAATTATCAGCCTTTTTTAATTTGAAAAACAGCTACAAATATTAAACATATTTCCCATCCTGTTCTCGGCTTTTAATAAATAACAAAAAATCTTTTAATAACCTTCAACTCTAGAGGTTACGTAATATAAAAATACAATGTCGTACCGAAAAAGACCGTGCAATGAAAGCTCAGAAGAGTTTGACATCCTTTTATCTTCTTCGAATGGTACGTAAGAATAATTTTGACGGTGCTCAAAAACGAGTGGGCTTAAACAGATATTTTTTATGTTAACATCGTCTTAGATTCGCAGAGGAAAGTTAAAAAGAGACAAAAAAAAATGTCCTCCAATGCTTCAATTTCAACTGCTTAGTTCAAAATGAAAACTTCATTCTGTCACAAAATAACACTGTTCAGGTTATAAGATCGAGAACTGACTTGTGAGGTCACTTTAATGGACTGATTTGAAACCTTTAATCGATGCTTGTTCAATAGTTCATAATTTAAGACCATATATGAAGAGTACAGGGAAAGAACCGCTTATTTTCGTAGAAAACTTTTCTCATCAGGCATCTTTGGCGATGATAGCGAGTAATCGCCTAAACTGATATAAGGAAACCAGTTTCTCACTTTCTTGTGCATCTTCTATCACTGCAACCCTGAAATTCAGTTCCGCGTTTTTTTCAAAAGACAGGATTTTTAAAGCCTAACATGATGATGAACAAAGTACGATTGTTTGAAAATCACGAAATTTTCTAAAACAATTGAGATTTTAAGATTCGCAAATCAATTGAAAAGTCCTAAAAACCACGACTTTTCTACCTACCGTGCTCAGTGCGAGATTCACGCGATGCACGATTCCGACGCTTGGACCAAGCGAAGAAGAAAGAGAAACCGGTTTCCTGCCGAAATGTCCACCAAGCAGACACAATTACGGGTCGACTCCTAATAAATCAAGCTGTCCTTCCCCTGTACTTTTCATATAGCATAGTAAATTTCATTAGTCGACACAGCTTAATCGGTCCACTAATTTGACATCACGTGAGTCAAAACTTGGTCCTCATCATGATTGAGGTGGTATTCAAACTATATAGACTTAATATAACTATCTTTAACAAATCCAGTTATTTTTCGAGACTAATGGTGACATTGTTCCCGATTATAATTTTCGATAGACACTTATGTACTACATTACAAAAAAGAACTTGCAGTCGGAGCAGATGTACACCACTTAATTTTGTGACTATAAAATATGAAGCTAAAAAATAAAAGACATTAGACTTTGTCATAGCTCGGAGCAGATTATTGAACAAGTACGAACGTACGCAATGATGCGACGTTAATTTATTTTGTACTAGTTTTGAAGAAAATGTAGCTCAAGAAGAAAATTAATAACTTGAAGAAACATCGTGCACAATTATTATTAATAAGTTTTAAATTAAATAACAAATCTATGAATAACAGCAAGCTAATACAGTGACTAGTTAAAAAGGCTTGTACTTGCTGAAGTGTAATGACAGTTCTGTAACACCTACTTAATAATTATATTGTTCAGTTAACTTTGATTGAAATTTCATTAACTCAAATTTTTACTTGGTTTTAAGAAGAAAATAACTGAGAACTTGCCAATTACTGTGATCTTAAATACGTATAAAAACGTTGAAAGTACGAGCATTTATGTATCAGTGAACGTATTGAAAATTATTTGGTTAAAGTAAAAACAAATGTTTTTGTGAAAATTAAGAAGTAACAAATCTCCGAGCGGCAAGTAATACCAAGATGCTAGTTATAAAAAGTTCTTGATTAGTCATAAAGGTTGATATTGAAACAGTTTGTGATAAATACTCGTATTACGATAATTTTTGTATTCGTATAACGATATTCTCTTTGGTGATAAGTTCGAATGAAACACAAATTTGGTCTCTTGAGTAGAGTAGGGAAATATAAACCGCTGAGAAAACAATTTGTTTCGACGACAAAATTCTTAGTTGGTTCTTTTTAAAACTAAAAAAATGCATGACGTACGCATACGCATTTGTTGAATCCGGATGATACAGAAGAAAGCTGTTCACGTATAAATATTTCGATTAATAAAGACCACAAAAAACAATTTAATGCTCTAAATGCAAGTCACCTGTCTTCACTTTTTTTTGTAAAAATAAAAAACCACTAGGCACATTAAAAATAAACTAAATAACCTTATAAATATGTAAACTTGCTTGCGATATTTCAACTAAGTATATGCACCCATGTGGTTCTTTAAAATACTTAAATATCAATAACAAGATGACTGTAAACTGAGGAAAATGCATGTTTTACAACTGAATGAAAAAGAAAATTTAAAATTGGTTTTGTTTGAACGTTTTCGGATGTCTATTTCTAGGCTCCGTGACGAGCTTTAACACAGCCAAGTACGTCTCATTATTTACAGCCGTATTCAAGTGACCAAGGGTAATATTTGTTTCGACACGAATAAATTATACGTCATTGTAAAACAACTTTTTAAACAAAATCACTTACAATAGATGAATGGTCATGTTTCAGGTCTTGAGTGGCAACATAAACGCTATAAAAATTATTTTTCGGGTCTTGATTGGTTTATCAATGTCATGAGAAAACAGAGCATTAATAGAGCCGTAATGAAAGCTGGAAAGAACAACGTCACCTGAAACAAGCCAATACAGATGATCCGACAAATTGAACTAGAGTATGTGTGTTTCGCAACCGAACCTAATTTTTAACATTGAAAAATTAGACAGATATTGTTAGTTTTTTTTCCAGAATTTCAAACAAAAAAGTATGTAACCAGATCGTAAGGTCCCTTTTGTATTAAAGAGGAGGATGTGTGCTTGCAGGAGGAACCCTCAATTTCTATTTTTTTTTACGTATGTAATTAAGAATTTTAGCAATCGAAACAATTTGCCGTCTCCAACACGACAGTTGACTACACTCATTTTCTCCATATCTCACGAATTTGTTTATTCCTCATAAGATAGGTTCAGTTCAGTGCACACAGCTCGGTGGAGCACCACGGAAAGTACAACATTGACAATCGGTGAACTTCGAAGGTGCCGATTCAGCTGAAAAAGCAAAAATATATTATTAGTTCAAAAAAATAATAGTTTTTTAGTATGGCTAAGGGGAAAAAATACAGTATATTTTATCACTTTCTTATAATATAAAGCAAAAGTACGTAAAATAAAATTTAGTTTAAAAAAAATATTTGCCATAAAAAAAACTTTTACTGAGTTAGAAATTTAAATACAAAAGATTACTTTTAAAATAAGATAGTCAGAATGAAAGTGGAAAAAGGGTACGGACTGATCGAAATATTTACGGTTTCAATAACCTACCCTCTATTTTTAAGTTATTTTTAATTTTAAAAAGGAAAGTATGATTAAACAACTAATTAAAATACAATCAGGACAAAATAACTGTAAGAAAACGATAACAATAAAAAAACTACAAAATACATCATTTTAATAAAATATAAATAAAAGAAACAAAAAATAGTCTATCGCATAATATAACATACTATAAAACAATTTGGCCCATGGTTTCACTAAAAAATGTTTCCTATTAGCTGAAACGGCTGTGTTTAACCATATTTCTTATTATGAATGTACAAACCATATTAATTTATTTTTAAAAAAAGGCGGTATATAAATATTTCACCATATTTTCTGTAATCGATTGGACCATTTCTCAAGTTTTAGTTTCCAACACCAGAAAAAATTTTCAACTGAATAGCAAAATTATGTTGAAACATTTCCCCACACAGCCTTTGCAGATACTAAAAACCATTATCAATGTAACCAAGCACACAATTCTTAACATTACAAACTCACCCAATAATCTCGCTCACGTGAAAAAGAGTACCACGATCACCATCACTGTCAATCCCATGGAGAGGTGCCGAGATTGGGCACCGCATGTGGATGCATTGAGGTGCGCCAAGGGGTGCCGTGAGGGGTTGTCGCATCGCGTCTCTTTGGGCAGGCTGAGCACCGCACGGCCTTCTTCAGAGACGGACCAGTCACGGAGCCACAGAACTTTGCAGTCGCAACGCCACGGGTTGTCTGGAAGAGAGAGGGGTGTGAATACGATATAAAAATAATCCAGTGGTGCAACAGCTTGTAGAAAAAAAAACCCAAGGACTTCTGAGCCTATTTCAGTTAACAAATAGGACTCTATTAAGATGTTCTGATCTGTTGGTCACGTTTACTCTCGGTAGGTAGATAGGTTTGAATTATCGTTGCACTAGAGTTACACGAGGGCTATTGGCGACGGGCGTCGTAATTTAGAACCACAGTTAGGTGACGAGCCGACACCTGAGAAGGCACCCAACGCAACCGTTAAGGGCGACATCGTATGCATCGTTGGGACTTTGGAGCATATTTAACGCGTACTCCCTCTATACAGGATATTATTCGTCGGACATTTTTGGGATGCACGGGCCGTTTATAGGTCGGCAGTTATTTTTGGCGATACCCGGACCCGAACCTGGGACCTTTCGCATGCAAGGCGTATGCCTAACCGACTGGGCTCCCCAACCCTTGTTTACTCTCGGTGATAGGATCAAAGGTATCTTTATCTTAGTCATTAAAGACCCACTGATGGAAATAAATTAACTTAAAATGTGTATATTAATAAAAAAAACACCTAGACAATTCCATTAGTTGACATCTTTAACCTAAAAAACACGCCAAATCGTGAGAAAAACTGGAGCAACTTGGGTAATAAGCTGTACTCCCTTTTAACTCTGTTCATATTTGAAATGCTCATCAGCACCAAATATGACGTAAAAATTAAACTAAACCTGTATAGTGGTTAAATCTCAAAGGTTTTGCCTACAAATTTGATAAAATTTTACTTTACGTCACTGTTATTGAGTCTGTTTAAAAGAAATTTTCTTTGTTTATGCCAATTTTTTTATATGCAGATCAAAACTTGTAGGTAAGGCTGCAGGCGAGCTTTTATTGAAAAAATGTTATGTTTCTTTTAAATATGTCTGGTGTGTGTGAATTTAGGTTTTTTTTAGTGGCGTTTTTTTAGAATCTAAGTAAGGCGTCCCCTTTACATATAGTGGCTCATATAGAATCGAAGACTTCTGCACCTATTTAAGTTAACAGAGTAATAGTTTAGTTTGAATTATCGTCTCACAACAGACCCTAATAGAGTTCTATGCATCAGAAGTTACGTTAAGTTGGTTAAGCTTATGTAAAAAAAATAAAACCGGTCTGTCCAGACTTGCTTTTTCAGTGTGCAGTAACTCAAGTATTCTGGACTGACAAAAATTTTCCTCTTTCCAATATATATTAAACACAGAATATATTTTATTATTTTTAATTACCTAAATTGATTTCAATCTAAGTAAAAACATCTCATTTTGTTTTATTTTGCATAAAATTTCACTTCTATATTCTGTATCAAAAACATTTATTTGTATGGAAACTATTAAAACAAGGTTTTTTTGTACAATCACAAGAATTCCAATGTGTTAATCCATTTAGTGAATCAGGATTCAATAAAGCGTGCCAAATTTTCAGAAATCAGGCTCCAAATACTCACTTTAAAATACATTCTCCCTAATCCTCTTATCACACCTTTCGAATAAAGAATTTAGCATACTACTAAATAGGTATTCAAAACAAAGATAAAACATTTTGACTTTAACTCAATTTTAATAAAAGTGAAGAAATAGGGTTTTATTATACTCCAAGCCATTTAAATATTAAAACAAATTATTCCAGCTAAAATATGTATTAAATTTGTCCTTGTACTTCTTTAATGCTGAATGCATTCGAATGGTTTCTATATGCTAATAACCTAGAATACAGCATATCCAAAACAGATCTCGTTTCAACAATATCTACTATTCACGTTATATGCATAAATCTACCATTAGGATTGGAATAAAATATTTTACTCTCCAAAACATACACAGAGCTTCCTCCGACGTGTTATTTTGAAATTTTTGTGATTTGAAGAAATTGTAAGCAACTGTTTTGGAGAAAAATGGATTTTATTATAGTTAAACTCAGAGTTTCCTTGCACAGAAGCCATGACCATGGGAGGAGCTAGAAAACTCGCAGAGCAATCAGATGAAAAGAAAATTTCATCAGTTTTATTTTGTCTGATTGCTCCGCGCGTTTTACAGCTCCGCCCATGGTCGTGGCTTCTGTGCAAGGAAACGATGAGTTTAACTATAGTGAAAAGAGATTACGCTTGAAGTATCATCAGGCTTCAAGCTCAAATGCAATGTTTTTGAAATCAATATATCTGTTAAAGTAGTGTTAAAAAATGTAAGTGTTTTTTTAACAGATATAAAAATTGGGTACTTGTTTATTGTCCCATCGACTTGTCAGCACTCTCCAAATCATTTGGCTCAAGTTTTTAGGTTTAAGCGATGTTTGTTTAGATATCAAAATTTTTTTAACAAAATTATACAATTTTACTTATATTTTGTTATAAATTACATTAATTTTTACAATGTTTCTTCATATTACTTTTTACACATAATTATTATTCTTTTTTCCGTATTTATTTACGCTTTTTATTAAGGTTTTATATTATTATATTTTAGTATACATTAAGAATTATTAAATTTATTATAAATTGTACTTATGTATCGTGTTTGACGATAATTCTGGATTTGGCAAAAATGGTCAAAGGGATGATATATAAAATTATTAATAACTTGAAAACCACAAAATTGGAGGGAAAGTATTGTGTTCAATTGAATATATATTTCGCAGAGATATATATCATGTAGTAAAATAATTACATCAGTAATTACCGTATCTTTGTGTGTAACAAGAGCCGTACTTTTGACTGTCATTATGAATCGCCAAACCGTGGACTCATGAAATCATGACAGTGCCCTCACATTTTGGGAAAACTTTTTTTGTCGTAAAACACAAGAGCACTGCAATTAGAAAAACTATTCTAACAATAATTGATTGGTTTCATTGTGTTACAACATGTCCTATTTAGTTTACCAATTTCAATTATTTATCATTATTTTAAATTTAAAAAAACTCTCCTTGATCGCGATATTTGGATCAAGTCTTTCCTGTCCATAAACAGTTTGCAAGGAAAAACAACTTTTACAGAAACGTTCGTGTACCGACTGGGCTCCTAGCTCAGTGAGTAAAAGCATTACTGGAAACGTGGCATTCGTTGAGTGTTTCATACAACATTGTCGTACCAATGTTAATTTGCATCTAAGCCTAATCCACATCATACGACAGAAAATAATTCAAATAAAATAACTCCTATTTTTCTGTTTCAAAGTTCCAAAGTTCTTCCTCTCCAAACGCCGCCAATTACATTCGGTCACGATCTGGCGATAAAGTTTACACAAGATAATAGAATTCTAATTATCTTTTCTTCTGAGCTCTTTATTCGAACGTTTACTCGCGCGATGACTTTGCGTCGTTTTATATTTTCGAACTCTTTTTGTCAAAACGTAAAGCTTTTTCGGATTTCCAAAGAGAATAAGCCCCGCCTGATTAATTTCCCCGAGGAGGAAAACGGATTTTGTAGCTGAATATTTATTGAAGTTTAAAAAGACAGTATATATAATGTTACAGCTAACTCTGTCTTTTAAGAAGGGTAATTTTATAAGCATTTGAAATGTAATGGAGAATACTACATAAGTTAATATCCCAAATTTGTAGGGACTTCAGTTCAATAGGAAATATTTTCGGTTTGATTCATTAATATTGCAGTCTGCATTATACGACATTCGCTTTGCATCCTTCGTTACGTTTTTGGATAATTTTATACCACTTATACTTTGAATATAATTATTTTTAATGTAAAAATATTGTAATATATTAAAGATATTTTCGAAAATGTAATCTACGTATTAATGTTCGAAAACAATTTATAATGCAGTAAACTTTCTTTAATTTTCAAAATTGGTAAGGGGAAAATGTCATACGTTTATTTAAACTATAATAATAAAAATAAAGTTGTATATGTATATTACTTATAGACTCTTAAACTAGACATCTGTTTGACTCGTAACGTGGCACAAATGCGTAGTTCATACTTAGATTATGATTTTTGAGCTTTCAGGTTTTAAAATGTTCTATTTTTGGAGAAAAGTAGAATTTTTTGAAAAAACTACACCACTTTCGCTTAAAAACCGATCATTTTTTTCCCTTTCTTGTTGCCATCGGCTAAAAAATTTAAATTAAACTTTTACGTAAATAATTAAAATTTAAAATGTTTATTTTATTCTGTTGCCTTCAGAACCTTCAGAAACTAAACTCATTATTTGAAAAATAATTGACATGTTTCAAGTTACGTAATTCCGCCAGTCTACATTCCCAGATTTTATTGTGGGTTTATTTGATGATATTTTAATAGATTTTTCTGTGGACTGCATGTATGCTTATTTAAGCAATAAATGTATAGTTAAGCTATTACTGAACTAATGATGGTTGATACAGGCCATCGCACTAGAGCTGCATATTAGGGTTTTATATCATTATTTTTTTCGCCAAGTACGTTGCCAAACTCGCAAAATTACTTACTAATACGTGCCAAATGGGCAAAATGTTTTTTTTATAAATAATTTATAAGCTGGTTGGTTGTTCGAAGGTCATTGTGCTAGAGCTGTAAAATGTGTGTGTTTGTAGCTATATTTATTTTCTCGCTAAATTATTTCTCAAAACGCGCCAAATGACCTAAGAGGTTTTATGTATTTATGAGGGAATTGTGATGACATTTATGAGTGCATTTTATAGCGTATTTTTCATTTTGGAATTTTAAGGCAATGAAACGGGATTTTATACTTTATAATGAGCGGGAACAATAACATAAGCTTATAATCCTGTAACAGGTTATATGGTACATATACTTGGATCGATTTGATATTTTCTTTAATCTGTGCGAAGAACGGGTATTTATTTGCTAGTAATTAATAAAGCTGTCAGTTGTAAATGTAAACACTAGTTAAAAATTAAAAAAATAATTATTAAATAACCAGAATGTTTTTTCTTTAAATTTATTTTGTTTTGATGTTAGTAAAATTTACATACAGAGTAAAAATGTGTATACATTTTATAGAAATACTTTTACAGGTGCGATGCTTTAAACATTATTTCATTAGAACTATGTGCCTTGGGTTATCATCCCATTTATGTTCCGAACGGCGAAATTATACGACTTTGCGAAACTAACACCGGTCGACGTTGATGCACCAAAAGAAGACTAATGAATATTTATACGGACCAAGAAAGTTGCTTACAATGTCAAGATAATCATGTCTGAGCTGCTGACAAGCAAACTCATCTAAACATTAACAATTGTTACACCATTTCGCTTCAGTGCAGACTTATATCTTGGAGAATGAAGGTAATAAAAGATTCTGAAACAAAGAGGTGTTACAATATATTTTTCTGTTTAATTTGATGATTTTCAATGTGTTCTTAGAGCTGTCTGCAAGCAAAGTTATCTAAACCACGCGAAAAGTTACACCATTTTGTCTTACAATATTTTTATGTCATAGTTAATAAGATAATTCCTTATTTTCAAAGCAAAGTGGTTTAAATACAAGCGTATTTCAGTTCAATTTGATGATTAGCTTCTCGCAATTCCCCTGATAAACATGAATCACATCTTGCGAAACGTTCGCAAAGATTTTGGCACATAATTCTGGCATGCGACAATTCTAGCATGCGACGGTGGTAATAACAATGCGATCTCCAGAAAACAATGCATCACATTATTATATCTAGACAAAGAGAAACTAACGAATAAAAAGAGAACTTCCTGGCTTTTAGAGATAACACTTTCAGTGAGGCAGCTCGAAAACTGTATTTTATGTTTCTGAAGTTTGTTTTGTTAAATATTTAAGTTCATTATCGTAAGTTAAAAAAAAATGTAAATTTATTTTTCTCTTAATTTCTTAATTACGTTTCAAAGTTTACAATCTCATTAAGTATTCAAGCTATTGTGGGACATAGGAACTAATTGTTTATAACTTTATAGTAAACAATAAATTATAATTTATAAATGAATTATATTATACCTAATTTGAACGGTTAAAATTGTACTCAATCTATTTTTTATAAGCTAACTTTTTAACTAAGCAATCTAACTTTTTTTATAAGCGCATTGTTAAATGTTTAACATACTAATTAAATAACAAAAAGTTTTAAATAAAAATAACTATTAACTTAGACAAATATTGCAAATGAAAAGGTAAACACAACAACTGATAAATCATGAAAAACACTCAAGTTTCCAATGTTTTTCTTTGAGAATAAACAGCCGAAAATAAACAACAAAATGTGTACTTATTTCTGTTTGCAAATTGACATCGTACTTTTAGCAGTTATTTTCGAGGAAATGCCAGAATACAAAGCCTCACATATTTGAATTGTTATTATATGAAGAAAATATTACATAAGCATGCTTATTTGAAATGCAAGTAGAAAAGCATGTACCAATAAGAGAATGAATTACTTATGAATGATTTACTAATGACATTTATAGATTTTTTCTTTGGAACATTGAAGGCCGATTTTTGGTGTAAATTTGGGATATCTACATTTAATGCTCATATTTAATGAATAGGTTGTTTCGTTTTCTTTAGAATTTTTTTTATAGTTTTGACATTAAAAGGATAAGAGAAAGTGAGAGTAAAACTTTGTTGGAATTCCAGATAGAAAGACCATAAAAAAAACTAAATCCAATTTAAAAACTCTTGAAATTTAAGAAGGAATTAATCATACAATTCAAGAAAAATTCCTATTTAAAATTTAATATTTAGTTTAGTATTACACAAAAATTAAAATGTGCTACGCATATTACTCTTTTTTTTTACAAGGCACAAATTTATCAAAAAACGGGTGCACAGATTACAACGTTTTTTGATAAATCTTCTACTTTTTTAACTATTCTTAAGGTAAGGAAATATCGAGCTTAAATTATGAAAATATTACGAGCTTTTCTACGGGAAATGTCTATAACAGTAGAGAAACGCGATTTACTTTACAGAGTTGATCATTCAGAGAAGCTTATTGAATTTTCCAGGTAACAGGTTCAAATCTATGATCACGCAAACAAGATATTAAACGCAAAAGTAAGATTTTCATTAAAATTAAAAAATATATAATAAAATAATCATTCAAATAATCACACCTTTCAATCTAGTTACCATAACTCCAACTTTGACTCCAAAACTAAATTAAAACACCAAATCCTAAAACAAAATAATAGTTTTAGTGTTTGAGTAAAATTAATTCTGAAAGCGCCGAAGTTGCGTTTTGTGCATCCGGTGTCTTTCAATGTTCCTCTCGCAAAAGGCACAAATTTAAGTTGAGTAGTTCCCTTTTTGGAAAATTAAAAAGAACTATGACTTATGAAATTTAAATTTGGGCTCTGTGAGTCTAGAACTGCGATCAGAGGAAATTCAACTGTCCCTTCGAAATAAAAATAAATCAGTGCTTCTTTATGAAAAGATGCCTGTTGCTGAAGCCAAAATTCAGCAAAGACCAACGTCTTGGTTTAGTTTAGTTAGAATTATCGTCGCACTAGAACCAACTACTTGGAGTTCCCAGGGTTTCACTCGAGGTCTTTGAATCTGTAAGCAGAAAAGGTTTCATACTCACAGATGATATGAACTGCAGTTTCGTCTTTGAATCTACAACCTCTGCATAAAGGATCATCAGAAACCCTCATAATGGAAAGAATCTTTCTGAGAGTACAGTTGGCCGGTAAGTAAGCCCAGCGAACTCTAAGTAGTGTGGGTTTGGGGAGTTTTCTCCTCAAATTACTTGGTGCGTTCCAAACAGAACAGTTGAAGCTGTGCAAATTTTTAACATAAAATAAAAACTTTATGATCCAGTCCAAATAAGTTGAAAATGGAATCTTTTATTAATGAAAAATATACCCTTATAACTCAAACCTAATTGAGTGCCAGTCAAAAACTGCAGAAAAAGCCCCCAAAAAAACTTGCTAACAACACTCGCCAATTGAAAGTTTGACAAATAGCTTTACAATTATCTCTTCCCTAAAACGATTGGCCGAAGAAGAACGTCCTCCGTTAAAGGAAACAATCTTCCCAGAAATGCCCATTCCAATGAATTGTAGGACATAAAAATAATGATTTTTCGAGAGAGTAGACAAGCGCTGATCGATGAAGACTTTTATAGAGAATGCGGGTCAGGGGGTAAGCCCTAAGGGAAACCCTGTGGCTTGGCGAAAATGCACCAACTGTTATAGTTATACATTTATGGTGGTCTACTAATTGATTGAATTGGTCTCAAGAGTTGATATGTTCCGTAATTTGTTACTTATAAGATCGTTTTTAATAGTTTTAATCTTTGTTTTTAGACCTAAGCACAAGCAAAATAAATAAAGCTAAATAGTTGTTAATGCTGTTAGGCTTAGGTCATAGTGAGTGCAATGGTAGGACTCTTAATAATCCGATTTCATTTCGTTAAAGAAACGTAAAATTTAATAAACCATGAACCTTAACTAAGCATAATAATGGACAATTACAGCGTTTTCCAGAAACATTTTTATTCGATTAAGCATATTAAAAAACCTCTAAAACTTAAGTATTTCTGTTTTTAAAGATGTATTTATTTGTAAATTCATTTTTTTAAGTTAGTGATACGTCACTCCTGTTAAACCTCTCTTAGCATAACGAATGACGTCACGGTTGGCTTTTTTTGTTCTTGGCGTGTTATTTCGTATCATGTTTCACTGTATCGCTTTTGAAACTGTGAAACGTGCTTTCATCTTTATCAAACTCTTAAAAAAGTTATGCTATTTTACAGAAACATGTCATGTTCATTCCAGTTAGTTTCTTCAAACGTTGATCGATTTCACCGACTGTTCCGATCAGATCCAACAGTCAATAGTTCTGCAATAGCTCATACGCGCTCTAGTGTGTGCATTTTAACTAACAACCAAACTTGGACCAAGCTGTTTAAATTCTTCGATATGAACTGGTTAAAAATAATATTTTCTTCTTTTAATGAGGTTTCGCAGAAATTGTAAGGTTACTATTTTATAAAGTGTATTAAAGCATAGATCGAAACATCGCCAAAAACATAACAGTTGACGTCAGTGCTGTTTTCAGTGACGTACATTTTCGGCAAATTTCAAATGCGATTTTTGTTGAAACTAAACATTTGTGAATATTTAACCTTATATTCGGAATCTGCAGCTTATAATTTACCAGAAAAACATATTATTCTGAATTTCGCGTTTCATGCAACTTGTCCATTGTATAAATATGAATTGTTACTTCAAGTGACATTCATCCAGGTAGTATTTATAGTTGAGTGTTCGAAAAGAAAGCGCTTTTCTAGTTTCGAATGCAGTCTACAAAAATTATGATTAACACTGGTTGGGCTGTTAACACGCACTTAAGCTTAACTAGTCTACGCCGTCCCCGTGCTTAATGTTGTTTAATGCTTAACAGTACTAATACGTATGTACATTTTGTATATTGTGGACTGATAATTACGGTGACATTTAAAATTGATGCTCCTTCAATAATGTCTAACTTATGTGCTCACTTTTAATTTTGTAGGACATAAAAAGAATGATTTTTCCAAGAGAGAAGACAAGCGATGATTGATGAAGACTTTATATAAGACTTTCTGAAGACACTGAGAATGCGGGTCAGGGGGTAAGCTTTGAGGGAAACCTTGTGGCTTTGGCGAAAATGCAACAACTGTTATAGTTATACATTTATAATTATCGAATAATTGGTTGAATTGGTATCAAGAGTTTATAGCTTCCATAATTTTATATTTATACGCACACTTTTAAATGTTTCCACTTACTTTTTTGGACATAAGCAAAAACTAAATAAATAACGTTGTTTAATGAATAATATTAGGTATACTTATCACAATGTTTAATGAATAAGAATACATATATTTTTATAATAATTTTATTGAACAAGAATACGTATATTTATAATAATGTTTAATAAATAAGAATACGTATATTTATAACAATGTTTAATACTTAACAATGCACGCATCTACTTATACATACATTGTTGACGAATTATTAATTGAGGTGACATTTATATTTCATACTACTTCAATATTGTTTACTCATACGCTAACTTTTAATTAACTGTTTTGGTATTAATTCGTTTTTGGGTATTACCTAAAGCCAATGGAATACTAAAGTATTGCTATATAAGGTCTCTCCATGCGATTTGTTTTAAATATTTATGTTGTGAATTGACTGTTTAATTAATTACTTAGACCAGATTGACAACTCTGGATAAGGATAGCTACCAAACATAGAACGTTGTATTTTCATCATTTTATGTTGGAAATTATCTGTTTATTTCTAAGCATATACTGAGCAAAGCATAAGTAAATCTTTATAACCTTGTTTCGATTAAGTTTATTCACTGCGAAAAATATCATTACCGTTTATGTATATACAGACAGATGCGGTGCATGTAATTTTTCAAAACAGTTTTCGGATTTTTCAGAAAAATCTTTCTCCTTACATTTAGAATAATTTTTAAAAAAATTCTTTTAAAAAGAAGAATTTTCTACCATTTCAAAGTACATATCATATTTATAGAATGACTGAAATTTGATGCGATTCGAAAGTCCTCACTTCTGAGAAAGTTTAATCTCGAGCCAGACCCTTTTACCACTTAGCCATGTGAGGGCTATCATATTTTTTTGTATCGCTTTCCTTTCGTGTTGACCGTAATGGAATGGAATGGAATGATTTGCACATGCGTCAAAGCAATTTATCCCCTTAAACTTGAAAATAAAGGAAACGTTTCCCAACTGATGTAAAACTTGCCTTTAGAAAGAAGTCTCATACTTTCAGAAACATTTCTGTTAAGGGAAAAAAATATGATTTTTTTTTTATTTCGAAAATTCAATAATTATTACTTATCGTTTGCAAAAATTCATTTATATTTTAAAGAATAAATATGTCATATTCCTCGCTTTTAAATAGAATGAAAACATTTCATATCACCATACAAGGATTCCGTAGTGAAATATATTTGACGTCATTTCAAACTGATCGATGTTGCAAAAATAAATTTATTTTAATTTATTGTCTAAAAGAATTAAAGTTTCTCGAGCGATTGTTGCGAATGGCAAATGTGATTTAATTCTAATAAAAACAGGGCCTTTAGCTATTTGTAATTCAAACTTTTAAACGCCAAAATTAACTATTTTCATTAATCTTCTTTCTCAGATTTAATAATTAGACTTTATCGTTTGCTAAATTTGTTTGAAGTTCGAAGAATAATGATGTAATCTTTTTTAATAAATATTTTTGTCGCACAATTTCCCATTTACATTTCTTTCGAAAATTCACTTATTTGTAATTTGTTAAATTAATTTACAGTTCAAAAAATTTATAATTTGTACAATTGATGCTTTAAAAATAAAAGCGAAACTTAGCATATTTTTTTTTATGTTAAGTTAGAATTTTTATGTTAAGTTAGAATTCTCTATGCATCTTTCTACATACATATATATAGAACCATTAAAAGAACTCTATTGTGATAATACAACAATCCAAACCGAATTATATCACATAAATAAATATTTTTTCAAAAGTGTATTTTTATTTTAACAAAAGTTTCTCGTACGTTTAACGAAATGGCAACAGTGAAAATATTGAATAAAAATGGAATTTGCATGTTATTTCAATGTAGATTAAATTTTTAGTTATTTAAATTTTAAATAAGCTTCTAGTTTAAATTTTTTAATGAAATTTGGCATGTAGCCTAATCTGATTTTTTGCTTCAAAATGACGTATCCCACTTGTCTGTGGGACTTGGGATGACAACAGTGAAAATATGAATAAAAATAGAATTTGCATGTTATTTCAATGTAGATAAAAAAAATTTAGTTATTTAAATTTTAAATAAACTTCTAATTTAAATTTTTTAATGAAATTTGGAATGTAGCCTAATCTGATTTTTTGCTTTAAAATGACGTATCCCACTTGTCTGTGGGATTTGTGGTTCTTTCTGTGAAAGTGGGTGACAGACAGACGGACGGACAGACAGACAGACGGACGGACTGAACGATTATAAAACCTTCCACTTTTTACGTTATAAACGTAGTGTGGAAGCTAAAACACATGTAATTTTCTTTTATCGTTAAATGTATATCCCTTTTTTATCTCTTAAACTTAAAAAAGAAACGTTTTGCAAATGATCGGACAAATTCCATTAGCAATAAGTTTCTCATACTTTCAGAAACATGTCGGTTAAGGTAAGAAAAAAGCTTCGTAATTTTTTTCAGTGCAGTTAAGTTAAGATAGTTTGAATTATCGTCGCACTAGAGCTACACGAGGGCTATTGGCGACGGGCGTCGTAATTTAGAACCACAGTCAGGTGACGAGCCGACACCCGAGTAGGCACCCAACACAACCATTAAGGGCGACAACGTACGCAGCGTTAGTACTTTGAAGGATATTTAACGTGCACTCCCGCCACACAGGGTATTATTCGTCGGACATTTTTGGCTGCACGGGCCGTTTATAGGTCGGCAGTTATTTTGGCGATGTTTTTTCAGTGCAATAAAACATGATTTTGTCATGGACACTACAAAAAAAAACATGATTTTAAGAAGGTGGATTCTTTTTAACCCTTTCAGTCCCAAGAGAAATTTGGCATCATTTTAGAATTTTTTTTCTGATCGTCTATAGCCATTTATGATATCAAAAAGCACATCATTCGACTCTTCAAACTTTTTACTATAAGAAAATATTTTTTATTAATCCCAATAGATGTCAGCCCTATTATTATTTTTAATTATGATCAGAAAACTGATGATGCCAAATGGCATTACTGCGACTGAAAGGGTTAAACACGCACAACTTTCTTTGATTGTTATATATATACAGTGAGTCACAAGGAGTAGATACGTAACACTTAAGAAATAATACAAAGCCACCATTTTCCATTCAATTCCTATTAAATATTTAAATGCTAATATAAGATAACACACAAAGATACACAAATGCTAGTTGCTTTTAAAAAAAAAGAAATTTTCCGATAACAAATAAATTACATTTTTCAGTTCTGTAGCTTTCACTGGGACTTTTTGCTTTGATTTTACTTATACTATACCTTTTTCCCCCAGAATAAGGTACCTTATTTTCCCTAGAACTCTTGCCTTTGATCGATCGAAGAGAGCAAACAAAGTTTATTTCGATGAAAAGAAAGCTCAATTTTTGCTTCCAATTTCAACATGGGATACAACAAAAAAGAAGTCTTAAGGGATTGCTTTGTTTGCTCAAATTCTTTCGAAGCCCTGAGGCTCTGATGATACTTCGCAACTGGTTGCTGTATCAGTCTCTCTGTAAATAAATGTTTATTTATGTCTGCTACCTGTTAAACAAAGTTCCCATCAAAATAACGGAAACATTTACTACTTTTTTTGGATACCTTGTAATACATAGGAGACAAACGACATTTAGACGACACAAATTAAATTATGGTTTTTTAATTATTGTTAAGTGGCTGTAACAGAAAATGTCTTCAAATGTGTTACATTTACGCTTTAATGGTAGTTCTTTTAATAAAAACGCAATTGTTTTGGTGCTGTCTCTATACGAGTCCTTTGAAAATATTCCCGCTGACCAGAATTTTGGGCATTTTGTACTGTGTCTTATTATTGTGTCTTATCAATTATAATTATGACTATTTAGTCACATATACGGGTTTTTTTAACCCCTTTGTGACGGACAAAAATTATTCTGTAATGTTTGTTTTTGTGTTAATAAAGTGTTTGTTTGTTTGATCAAAATCGAAAGGGTATATACGTCTACTAATAATTACAAGAGGGTCATTTAAGCCAATATTATTTATTTTATATAATATCCTATTATCGTTTCATGTTCCCAGACATATCCTTAATTCTTCCAGACATTTATCCGCGAGTAAGTCAATACGACATTCCTCCATATGACGAAATAGAAAAAAAAAGTAATGGCGAAACAGCTTTTTTCTCTCCATTACCCCCCCCCCCCCCCCCCATAGACCCCATTAACGAAGAAAATGGATAGTCAATATTGGAAAGAAAAGACGGGCCTGGCTCGATTACGAAATTTGGCGAGCAACAAAGTATGTTTCTAGAAGAAGAAAAATACAGTTCTCTGGGTATTTACTGGAATTGAAACCAATGATTGATGGGAGTATACTATGTCCAAAATAACATTTAAAATGGACGTAATGTAAGAAAGCTGCTTTTGCGTCTAAATCGCAAGTGTTGTCAAGTATCTTAAAGTAATAAGTGGGGTTATCTTAATAATAAGTATCAAGTAATAAGTATCTTAATAAATTGGTAAAATAGGGCTGATAGATACAAAGTATTAGCTAGTTTATAACTACAGTATCAATTGCAGAATTTTTTAAAATCTAGTTTCTCTTATTTGTGGAAGGACAAAAATGAAAAGAAATTCCAGTAATTTGGTCAAAGGGATCAATCAGATATAAACACTTTTTACCAGGATCCCCTTATGCTTTTGACCAAACTTGAGAATATAGGACTGGTGCACGTAAAATCTGTTGCATCTAAAACATTGCATTCAGTTTTAATATAGTGACTTGACGTTGAAATCGCAAAATTAATAATGATGAGGAAAATAAGGTTGAACTACTCCGTAAGGTATAACATAAAACTATATTATTAAATATTAATATAAGTACAGTAGAACTCCAACTATCCGAAGCATTGCAGAGTATCCGAATTTCAGAAAAAAAATCACTCGGTCTATCAGTTACTGTTCGTTTTTATTGGATGTCATACCTAGAAGTTTTTTTTAACAAGCCAAAAAAATTAAGAGGCATTATATCCAACAAAGACAAACGTTAACAGATAGGCCGGTTATAAAAGTTTTTACGTCGCTTATAATTTTTCTACTAGCTGTTTCTAATTTTATAATTTGTTTCCAACTGTTACTTATGTAAATTATATTTTGAATATATTGTGTAGTAAACTCTCAATATATTAGCTTCCACACAACGTTTGTAACGCGAAAAGTGGAAGGTATTATAATCGTTCAGTCAGTCCGCATGTCTGTCCGTCCGTCACCCATTATCATAGCCCAAACTACAAATGGTACGGACCAGTGTGATACGTCAAAAAACTCAGCGCATCGAAATTAGAATACATTGAATTTTTCACAAAATAATTCGAAGTACTTCAATTATTTAAAAAACTGCAACATTTAATGCTCATTTGAAAAGCATACGAAGCCATTTTTATTAGAATTTAATCACCATTGCCATTTGCAACAATCACTCGAGGAACTTTAATTCTTTTCGACAATAAATTAAAATAAATTTATTTTTGCGACATCGATCAGTTTGAAATGACGTTAAATATATTTCACTACGACATTCTTTGTATGTTGATATGAAATATTTTCATTATATTTAAAAGCGTTTAATATCACATATATTCTTTGAAATATAAATTAATTTTTGCAAACGATAAGGAATAATTATTGAATTTTCCAAAATAAAATAAATGAAACTAGCCTATCTTGCCATCTTGAATCTTTGGGAGCAGGCTTCAGCCCTGGCCGGATGTTCGCAAGAGTCGCTTTATATACGGGACAAATGTAGGCCTTCAAGGAATTGTTTTCAGGTCTATTTTGGTTGTGACGGGAACGCGGGGTATGGCCCATCCGTTGATGGTTAAAACTCGGGAATCGTGCATCAATGATTTGTGATGGATTGTACTGAGGATGGGATACTTGTGTCAGACTTCGTACAATAATAAAGATTGATCTAGAAAATTTTGGTTGAGGGGAATCAAATAGAAAAAACGAATTTAACACTTTGAATGCCATGATCAGCTATCCTTTTCTTTACTGATTTTCAAACATACTAATTATACGCCAATGTATCACTGTTTTATATTATTATTATTATTGGAGTGGATCGTGCGTGATCTGTCACTCGAAAGAACCCCAACTAATTGACTCCATTTTAGTAACTATAACAATTTAATAAAAAAAATTAAACATGTTACATTTAGTTTAAATGAATCATAATAGAAAAACAATTAACATGCAGCTGAACGAATGCACCACCCGCGGCTTCGCTCATACTGGTTCGAAAAAGAGAGGGCGAGTCCGAACTCCAGCCCTTGTTTTGTTTCCACGACTTGCTCTTTCTTCAATTCACTCCCGATGTGAGCTGGTGCCACTACGGCTGCGTTAAAGTGGCTACACTAGAGCGACCAACATCGTAGTCGGGCTGTGTTCAGATCTTGGCTCATCGCCGACGCCACATAGCCAAATTTAGCATATAAATGTTTATTATAGAATTAATGCTGTATTTGGCGCCTTTTTACCTGTTAAACACAACTGTTGTGTGGAAGCTGATTAAGTGACATATTCTGTTACAAACCTACTTGTTTCATTCACCGTAGTTTTTTTTTTTAAAGTAAACCTGCTGTATTATCGTTAGAGGATAAAATCAAAGCCATAGGGCAGCAGGGGTCCAGCCTATATACAAAACTAGTACTACATGATTTCACAAGCCAACAATACATTAAGAAATTGATTAAAATAAACCTTTTTTCGAAACCTTCCAATTATAAGAATTTTTAATTATCCTAATGTTTTTGGATACAAATTGCTTCAGAAAATTGTATTCTAGCGTTTTCATATTTTGCGTCGGAACTTAATCTCTAGTTAATTTCAAAATCTTTGAACCACTGTCGAAACAAAAGGAAAACAAAACTTTTAAAAACCAAGCGGTAAAACCACGTACGAAATATCCATAAAAATTAAAAATTCTTCTACATCAACGATAATCAAGTACTACGATGATAACTACGTTATTGGAAAAGACAAAAAAAAACTGTATTTAAAAGAAAAATAAATATCGACAATTATTATTTTTTTGCAATAACTCTATCTGAAACAAGATGCCGTGTAGCAAAAATAAAGGATTTAAAAAAGAAATAATAACAATAAAATAAAAAGCGTTTTCGGAACTCACCATTAGTGGAAATCAATTCCAGGAACAAGAAATAAAAGAACTGCTTATTGTTTCTAATATTTTACTCGGTTTTTTTATATGATTAGAAGCTGTTTTTCTTTTAATTTTTGTAATAAATTGAGCACGTTAGCAGTAGTATCTGTTATTTGGAACAACTTTCCCACAAGACTTACACTGTAAAAAATTTGGAGCTTGGTTTCACTAAAAATATGACACAAACGCTGCAATGGATTTGTGGCGAAATGCTTCACCATATTTTCAGTATTCGCCTCAACCAGTCCTCGGGTGTGTTTTTTTTAATCTGTAAAATGATTCAACCGAATACCAAAAAGATGGTGAAAACTTTCACTACACAGCCTTTGCAGCTACTAGGAACCTTTATTATGGTGAAAACCAAGCAAAACATTTTTTAACTGTGTAGGTTCATTTTAAAATCTATGGTTCCAGTATTTTTTTATCGGGTTTAAGGTGGGATTATAGTAGTAATGTTAGGTCATTTGGAGTTGTGACACGTAAAAGGGAAATTATTGTAATTAAGGTTACATCAGTGATATTCACTCCAGTATTAGAAATATAATAACACCATCGGAAGTAAGGTAAAGCACTCCAATAAATGTTACTGTCGATGTCGAAATCAATTTTACTTTTTGAGCGGATATCCTCAAGAGGGGCTGTCAGTCCCATAAAGCTAATGCATTAGTTTTGAAATCACAACTTTTGCAAAAGAATTGCTTTGCCATGTTATCCCATTTTCCCCAGGTATGGGAATCATCATAAAATAAATTTAAAACAAAATTGAAAAGAAAATAACATCCGGTGTTTGATTATCAATTGATAAAGGTTTAAAATAGCTATCTGCTGTATATTTTTGGCATTTTATAACTTCAAATATATATAATTAAATAACTAGATAACATTTTCGTTTCAAATTTGTTTCATTTCGATATTGTGTCGATTTTCCATACCTGGGGGGAAAAGGGCTAACATGGCAAAGCAATACTTCTGCGGAAGTTGTGATTCCAAAACTACTGCATTAGCTCTATGAGACTGACAGTCCCTCTTAATGAAACTAGAAATACGATATATTTGCCAGTCTCGTGAGAAACCTTCAATTGACTAAACATTGCCACTACAGTCATGCGACACTTTAATTACAGCAGAAATCAGCGAAACTATTTGTTTGAGAACTTGGGTTTTTTTTTAAATATCAATATCCATCAAAAAGAAGTTTTCGTTTCAATTTCGGCAACTTACAGATTCAGAAATTTACATTCCTTAAAAGTACAAAAGGAATATTCAAAAAACGAGAAAGTTAAGTTTTTATCGTCGACTTTTCTTAGTTAATTACAAGTTAACTTAGTTAATAACCAGTTAGTTTAGTTTCTTAATATATTAAAGAATTATGAAATAGTCGGTACTGAAATCGTGGAGATTTCCTTTGGGCTGTCCATCTGTAACTCCTTTCGTTCTAAACGGCCAATAAAAAAAATTTTAGAAATGTATATGGCACCAAAAACTTTTTTTGTCTCTCTGTACGCTTTTCTATTCGTCTGCCTATGTTTCCTTAATAAGACGGTGTGTTACAATTTTCTTGCTAAACGTTTATTTAAGAAATTCTTATCTTTTTTAATAGATATGACATCACGCACAGAAACACATCTCTTATACTTTCGGCCGTCTGTACGCTTTTCCACATGTCTGTTCACCTATCCTATGATGGTCTGTTTTAACTTTATCTCTAACATTTCAATCTTAAATATTTTTTACTAGAATTGTATAACATAGGATACTACATTTTATTTATAACTAATTAAATTTTCACAGCAGCAATTTTCGATTAAATTTATTCAAGACAAAAAAATCACTTCTAAGAGTAAGATTTAAGCACAAAATTTAATTTTACTTATTTAATATTTTTAAAGAAATATATCTTTCTGGTATATTGTATAACAAGTCTGGAACTGGATGAGCTAAAGAGAGCGATAAATTATGCAGGGGCTGTTCTTTAAATTAAACTATATTATAAGCTGGAGGTGGTTGGAAAAACGCGCGCTTTTAATCTCGGTTAATTAGTAAAACGCTCGAATAGCACTTCTTTTCAAACCAATAATTTTTTTTATTTATTCATTCCCGAAGGAATGAAAATTCCAGAGCCAGAGTAGCCTAACTCCAAAAACATTTTTTTTTTTATTTTGTCAAAAACGATAATTTTCGAAACTTTTGGATGCGAAAATTACTTTTTATGTAACTACAACAAGTTTTTAACTACGATAAAAGTTGGGATTTTCTGTGGCATTATAGTAAAGGAATTTGAGGAAGAAATAGTGATGATCGCCGAGTCACAGGACAGACTGCTCGTTAATCTGGGGTCCAATCCGACGCGTTAGGTAGATGTCGCCGAAGTCGTGTCAGCTCGTGTACTGTCACTGACCAGGTTCTAAATACGAGCGTATGCTGTGTAGCTCTAAAGGCTGAAAAGCGCGGAATGATACCTACCTACTATAGACTCAAGCTGGATGAGGTTAATTACGAGCGCATACATAGCTGGTAAGCACTGTCAGAGTGAAAAGGTAAATGCATAGAGGTTTCATTACCTGTTGGAAAGAAGGCCGTAGGGAGCCTAGTGGTAAGCGTCTCGGTCTCGAGATCGGAAGGTCCCGCGATCGAGTCCCGGTACCGCTGAAGACCTACCGAGTATATGCGGAGTACGTGCTCGTTAAATCTGTTGGTTACGTAAGTCCTGTGGTCGTTCATTGCGCAGTTTACCACGGGTACAGATCCCTGGAGGCTATTTTCCTCCCCTTCAGGAACATGTCTAAATTGTGGAGGTGGCGATAGATGGCAGCATCTGTCTTGTATGTGTGTGTATGTAGTGCCCGTCCTTCTTGACGAAGTTTTATAAGCGGGTCTTTGTGACCAAGCACACAAGCCTGAAAATATATGTCAACCAACCAACCTGTTGGAAATAATGTTTTTGGTTAAGACTCCGGTGACAATATTTTAAGACATAGGTATTTGATAGTGTTTACTTTATAGTGAGGGTCACGAATTTGAATGTCAGCGATCCAACCAACATTTTCCTATATTTTTTAAGATAAAAAATATTGATTTTAATTTTTTTTAATTTGCATCTCACTTCTGTATAATTCAACTTTCCAGCTGGACCAATATTTTCTTAATGTCGTTTATTACCATGATCACAAGAAAATGAAATTTTTTCTGGCCTTATTTTTTTAGCCCTCTAATACGATGATAATATAAACAACCAAGATTAGACACAGAGTAAATATACGGAGTTAGGCCTGTTTGGCTCTGAGCTCTTCAAATATACATAGAAAAAAGCATATAACGTGCATTGTGGAAATTCCATGGAATTGCTGGTTCCTAATGGATCGAAGACAATGCATCCTTTCTTCTGATTTGAGAAAAAAACAAAATTCTTCTCTCTCGGATGTTATTTGGAAGGATTTTTCATCTCTTTTTCGATTTATATTTGCGTAGGAAGATTTGAATATTTTTTCTTTTTTCGAATTTCAATCCATTTCCTTAAAATTATTTGTCAGTTTTTTCTTTTTGGTTTAAATTGTGCAAAAGGGGCATCCAGGAAGGGTTAGACTGAATTGCCGTCACACTAGAGCTAAACGAGGGTGTCGTAATTTAGAACCACAGTCAAGTGACGAGCCAACACCCGAGTAGGCACCCAACGCAACCATTAAGGGTGACATCGTACGCAGCGTTGGGAATGTGGAGCATATGTAAGTGCACTCCCGATATACGGGGTATTATTCGTTGGACATTTTTGGCATGTATATGTCGGCAGTTTTTTTGGCGAAGCCCGGACCCGAACCTGAGACCTTCCGCATGCAAGAGAAACGCTTAACCGACTGGGCTCCCCAGCCTCCACTGCTTGGTTTTATATAGCAAAGCTTTTTCTGCTATAACAACAAGTTTTGACACTTTATAAATATTGAATTTTTATTAATATTCTTTTATTTTCAGCTGCAAAGGATTTTAAGATCCCATATCTTTGTAAAACAAATTTTGAATTTTTAAACTAATGTGTTATTCAAAAAAGTTACATTTAACCCTCTGAGGGATAAGTAAATTAGCTGAAGTGCAAACTTTTGTTTTTGCTGAATGAGATTTAAATTGGTATTTTTAACTGAAAATTTAATTTCTTAAATTATTTAAAAAATTATATTCTTGTAGTAGATGGTTATAAATGGCTCCTTTATGCTTTAAATTTTGAAATGAAATAGAGTTATTAAATTTATTAATTTCGAAAATTAAATCTGTTGCTGGAAAACCTGACAATCGAGGGTTGGATTTATACACGTGTTTTCCTTAAGAGGGTTAAATTTTATGCAGAGAAAACATACATTATTGCCCATTTCCAGGCCACTCAGATGGTTAAGAATTAAAATTTCGCTAACAATAAAAAATATTTAATTAATGAAGTAACAATTAAAGATTGAAGAACTGAACAACAATTGCTTTGACAAATTGTTGCTTAAAGTTTTAATTGTAATTTTTGTAACACAGATTGTTGAGGTGAAAGATTTGTTGAAGTATGCGTTTCTTTTAAGAGCTTATACTTATTGATTTCTAAAGTTGAAATATTGTGATATTTTTTTTAAAAAAATGTTTAATTTAAGCATGCTTTTCCTTCGTACTAATTACGTATTCATTTTATTCTTCATATATTTTTAATTCCTTATATATGGGTCATTTTCAATCTGCTATTTATCGACAATCTTTATTGCTTTGCATTATTTGCCTTTTATCCTATTATATTTACCAAAATAATAAAATACATAAAAATTATATTATTCACACAAAATTATAAAATGATACAATTTAATAATGACCGTTATATGAATATTACTCTTACTATACATATTTCAACAGATACTGTCCATACAATTTTTCAAAGTTATTTAATGAACCATTGGAAATTATTGAAGATTGACAATTTAACACCATTTTTTTTATTTCTAATGGAATTCATAATTAACAATAAAGAAATAAAATCATTTTTTAAGTATTTTGGAATACGTATCAACATAAAAAAATACTACATCTATTTATCAAACTTATATACTACATTATCAGCTGCTAATAGCATAATATATTTTAGAATATTGTGGCATTTAAAGCCTATATTATCTATCAAAAATATTTTAAAATTTTTAAGTTTGACACAATTTTTAGATAGCATGCACTTTTTTATTAAGTTTAACCCAATTTTTGTAAGCTCACAATATAATTACCCCTAATATCTTTAAAAGTTCTAATTTTTATGAAGTGATTGCATACATGTTCGTGAAGAAAAACAGTTGAAAAGATAATTTAGCATGGCGAAAGTGCCAAAAAGTGCGTTGATCGCCATTTTGAAGGAAATTTGTTGATTATCGTGTTGTGCTAATCTTATTTATAGGCAAGTCTGAATTCTTATTAGATATGGTAAAATAAACATTGAAAGGTGGATTGTTTTAGAAAGCTGATAAAACATATTTTCGATTGCTAATGCATATATCGCTTAAATTTCTTTGTTTATTTTAAAATTTTAATAAAACTATGCCTATTTCCTAATACGGACACCTTATGCCTTCATTGAAATTACAGCAAATGAATCTTCTGATTTACAAAATTGTAAAATGTTTAATGGAATTTTAATTAGCTAATTCATAATAAATTAATGTTAATATTTATTTTTAATCTTAAGTATATATATACTTTACATTACGAATTGAGAGTTCAAGTACATCTTTTGACAGGATTGTCAGTGGTCGCTTGAACAACTTATTTTTTGAACTGTTACTTAAAATTTGTGTTGTTAATCGTAAAAATGTTTCAAATAAGATGTTGAGGTAGCAGTTTACAATAAATGCATCGTGCAACTTCTAGTTTACTAGTTTTAAGGTGAGATGGTACTTACGGAAGGGAGGGAGGAGGGGCAATATATTCATTTTATTTTCAAAATTTCAAAGAGAAAATAAAGGTTGTTCAAATTCCCAATGAATAAAAGAATTTTTTTTGTAGATAAAAAATAAGAGCAAGTAATGTCTACAAGCTTTTTCACTGTCTTTGTTTTTGTTCCAGATATTTCAAAGATTTGCTCATTATGTGTCCGAAAAAGAGAGGCAAGGGGATAGAAGAAAAAATTGCAAAATGCCTTTCGAGCCGTACGCAGTGGGATATCATCTGCCAGTGCAGCTAAAGAAGCAGGGATTCCAAGAACAACTCTCACGAGAATGTTCAATACTGTTCAGGCCTGAAAACCTAAGTTGAGCAGCAAATTCCTGAAAGCAGCCCGCTGAACTTTGTTCAAGGATATTTAGACTGGTGGGTGTTGGCATGCCAATTACTGGGAGATTACTACGAAGGTGTATTTTTACATATGCTAAGAAGATGGGTTTGAAGCAAAATTTCATCAAAGCAATACAGATGGCTGCAAGGAACTGGTTGACAGCTACCTTGAAACGCAGTCCAATTGTTGCTAAGAGAAAATCTCACAACCTCAACTCGGAGTGCTCAGAAGTGAACAGGACATCTGTTTTTGATCATTTTCGGAAACTACAAACATGCTTGGAAGTTTTAAATATTGTTAATCAACCGCAGCATATTTATAACATGGATAAAAAAGGGTGAAGGCTCACTATCCACCCATCAGCAGAATGTTCAAAAAGTGGCAAAAAGGGTGAATTTCATTGCACCAGAGTATGCAGTAAATGCAACAATTGTTTCATGCTCTAATGCCCTCGTCCACAGCATTCCTCCTATGGTGCTTTTCAAAGAAAGAGAATAAAACAAAAATAAAATAATATGTCTCCAGGGACAGAAGTTGTGATGACCCCTAAAGGCAGCATGACCACAGAGGTATTCTGCACTTGGTTGGAACATTTTGTCAAGTTGAAGGCAGCCCCTTTCTTATCTTTGATGGTGTCAGTCCTCATTTTTACGCAGAAATCGGGACAAAGACAGACGGGCACAATGTAACACTCTACTGCTTGACCAGCAACACGATTCCATCAAATGCAACCCTTGGACAAAGCTGTTTTTAAAGCTTTTGAATCATACTGGGATGAAGAAGTATTGATACCTTTCACTCGTTACCCAGATGAGTCGTTCCATGACTTTGTGGCAAAAAGGCAATTGTGGCAAACTGCAATTCCGGGATAAGCAAATGAAAGGGAAGAAAATACAACAAATTTGAAAACTGCAATGGTTGTTGAAGCTCCTGTTAAAAACATACCCTCTCCCACCAGTTTTCCAAATCCTTCCAGTTTTACCAATGTACCAAAACCTATCTACCTTTCTGAAAATGTCAAGGTCCAGAACAAATATCACAAAATAACTAGAAGTCTAGTAATGAAAATAAACATAGTCAAGCAATAAAATGCTGTAAATGTTTAGAAATAAATCAATATTTGCATATTATAATGTCAGAATGAATAAAGAAATTAATCAGTGCTTTAAATAGAAAAATTAAATTATCATGTATATTTTTCATTGATACAAGCTGTTTTATTTTTTTCAGCGCTACAACAAAATGTGTGTACTAACCTTGCATTATTATTGGTTTGAAATACAATTTGTTCATTGTTTCAACACAAATGAAACAAGAAAATTAACTTGGTATCACATTTAATATAATAATTACATTATTTTCTTTATACTTTGATTTCAACACATTTGAAAGTGTATTCACCAATGTCATTTGAATTTTAAAAAACATCCCTGAAGCCTTCTACAAACAAGAACTAATTACAAAAGCAATTACATGGAATTTTAATACCATACCATTATCATAAATATTTATTCTCGAACCTTCGTGCCTTTCAAATCTTCCCAATTAGTTAAGATTTCAAAGTTAAACAATTTATTAACCCATCTCATTGTGCAAATATTTGAAATTTTAACATTTTATTGCTCCATCTTAATTTGCAAATATTTGAAAGTTACACATTTTATTACTCTACCTTAATTAGCATATATTCTTAAATTATAATAATTTCCACCATCGCTTCCAGAGAGCACTAGGTCTTAATTGTTTTAATTACTTTTCCTTACACATTAATGAATGAAAGGTAAGCAGCCTAACGGTTTTAGTTTAGTTTTTTTAATAAGCATGGTTAGAGCGTATTTTGGCTAAAAGTCAAATTTAATTTTCTTTTAGTGGAGGCATTTGCAATCGGCCGTAAAAATGATCGTTATCTTTGATTAAACAAATATCTAGTGTATATTGACAAAATTGTATCTGAAATCTTTATATATTTAAAGCAAAGTTTTTTTTTTGTACCGAATAGGTCCATAAGTTACGCTACTGAATTTCAAAAGGGTATTGCACAAAGATAGTTTTCGTTTTGAGCAAATTGTAGGACAGTTTAGAAATTTTCATTGTGTAATTTGTTGAACTATTTAAAAAATCGTTTTTTTAAAGTTCAAAACTCTAAAAACAGTCTTCATTATCAACTACTTAAATTTTATGAGTACTCTTGGATTTCCAATGTTTAACAAGTGCTTATTGGTTTATAATTACACGATTAAGTGAAATAATCGTCAAGTTCATTTTTTTTTAATTTCATTCGTTTGTTTTAAAAGTCACATAGTAACAATGATTATCGACGTGCTGACCCATTTCTAATGAAAGTTACAAAATGTATATTTTCTGCTTCCAAAAAACTTTTGCTGAATGACTTGAAGCTGATAAGCATTTTTTTACTCCCAACATTTAGTGTAAGGGCAGGTTTATCATCGAATTGGCTCGCTTTTTTCAAATCATAATCATAACCCGAATTTTATGCAAATCTATTTTATACGGGTTAGAGTTAAAACAAAAGAACAGCAGAAGACTTCGAAAACTTCACATTTCTAAACAAACATACTTCAGCGCGAGAAACCGCGGGTTTTTAGAGTTCCTCTTAATTTACATTCATCTTAAATATACATTCTAAAATACATTTAATCTTTTACGTTTACTTCTACACATGAATGTATGCAATTTACACTGAACTCAATTAGTTAAGACGAGCATAAAAAAAGTTAAAAAGAAAAATGGGTGGGTTCAACACCAATTTAAATGCTAATAAAAGATTTTATTTTGATGAATCTGCTGCCGTCGTAAGCGTATGATAGAGTTTAGACTTACGCTTTTATATTACACTTTTAGTGTGGATATTTCATTATATCAGTAATTATTGACTTTTTAAAAAAAATTAAATTAATAAGTGGAAATATATTGATATTTACATAAATTAACACAACGTTTTATAATTTATTTATAACAAAAAAAATATTTTTTAATAAAGATACAATGATAGTGTTAACTTTAAGGGAAACATATTTTTACATTTTAAGCTTTTCTTTCTTATTCTGTGTTTCAGTGTTTTATTAGGATTTATTAGGTTGACCATATGTTGTCGATACAAATACAGAAATATGTTTTTGACTTAAGGGGACAGAAATCATAAAAATCGTCAGCTTATTTTCTAGTTTTAGAGAATTTTGTCGAATAAGTCAACAAAACAGTCATATAACAAAAGTTTTATAATTGTATCTTTTAGAAAAACGTTATTAAGCGTTTTCTAGGATCTAGGTTATATTGACTTTGTTAATATAAGAATAAATATTTCATCAAAGATTCAAAAGGTAGAAGTTGAAAAAATAAATAAATAAAAGTTTTAGAATAAAAAGGTAGTAAATATTGTTAAAGGAATTTTTAAAACATTTGGAAAAAATCTTAAAATCGTAAGAGGAGAATCGTTTTGAAAAAAAGCTTCCGAAGGCCAGTATATTTGGATTGTTATAGACCCTATTTGATCAAGTCGCCTTACTCAGACAATTAAGCAAACGTCTTGTAGAAAAAGCATTAGATTCAGAAATTGATAACCATTTAGGTTATAACAAGCATGCCCGTAGTATGAAAACTACTGTTTCAATTATATGTATCTTAACATCTACGCTCATTTTGTGATGAACTTTACATACAAATACTATGATTGTAATTTCATAGTTGAAAATATCCAAAATAATTTCATATACATGTTTGTAATACCAACAGTCCAGCACATCGAATTGCATTTGGTAATTATGAACCTAGAAACAGACAAAACGACTTGCAATTAAGGAATGAGTTCTCAACGAGCATTGCTTGGTTCGTGCGGAGACATTTTTCTTAATCGCAGGAAATATTGTAATTAGCGTCATTAAGATCGCGGAGGATGCAACTCCTTAATTATTTTATCGAGATATCTTTATGGTCTGGTTGTTGCAAGCACCGTCAGTTCTTATCGCTGGATAAACTGTAATACTTCATTTTTGATATTTTTAATGAGCCAGATGTATATAGATGTTTGACATAAACAGGTGTTCTATGTTCCTGTTTTTTTCCAAACGACCATTATTACTCTTATATGAAGAGTACAGGGGAAGAACCGCTTGATTTATTAGGAGTCATCCCGTAATTGTGTCTGCTTGGCAGACATTGGCGGCAGGAAACTGGTTTCACTCTTTCTTCTTCGCTTGGTCCAAGCGTCGGAATCGTGCAACGCGTAAATCTCTGTAGGTAGAAAAGTCGTGGTTTAGGACTTTTCAATTAATTTGCGAACCTTAAAATTTATCTTCATTGTTTTAGAAAAATTCGTGATTTTCAATCAATCGTACTTTATTTTTAAAGCTTAACATGATGATGAAGACAGTCTTTTGAATAAAACGCGGAACTTAATTCCAGGGTTGCAGTGAGAGAAGATGCACAAGAAAGTGAGAAACTGGTTTCCTTACACCAGTTTAGGCGATTACTCGCTTTCATCGCCAAATGTGTCTGATGAGGAAAGTTTTCTACGAAATTAAGCGGTTTTTCCCATGTACTCTTCATATTTGTTTAATTTCCTTGACTCTCCTCAACTATGTAACGCTAATTAATTATCTGATATAAATATTTCTAAAGGTTGGTTTAAAATTAAAGCCCACTACAAAAAAATAAGGCCGACTAAAAATCGTCAATCCCTAAAAAACCTCAAACGCAAAGGGTCTTTATCAACAATTATTTGTTTAGAAGTAAGTTTTGCAAGTAAGTTTTTTAAAAAATAAAGTATTATAGCTATGGGGCGATCCCTCTTAAAGTTTCGTAAGACTATGATCGATGGGATAACTTGGTTGGTGGAGTATTGGACATTTTTTACAGTCCCTGCACAAATTATTAGACGCACTGCAAGATTTCATGCAAAATATTAATTACCGGGTGATATTGTACCGTTTTATTATTTTAAATTTATTTGTTTTTTATTTTTATATTATCCAATCAATTACCGATTTATTTGACATAAATAAAACATTATTTTAGAAAAGCACAAGTTTATTAAGTTTTAAAGAAAAGTTAAATTAACGCTAGTAAAAGTCAATATTTAGTTGAGCCACCTTTAGCCGCTATCAAAGCTTTAATTCCGCGCGGCATGTTATCAATGCAAGACTGTACTGTCTCCTGCATTTGAGGAGGATGATTCCACACATAAAATAATCTTATAATAACTAATTAATATAATTAAGATTAATTTATCTTAAAATAAATACAAATATGTAGCCTACAACACTTCTTTTAAATAAAATCAATAATATTGTAGTTTAAATATACCAGTATTGCATAAAAACTTTTAAGAAACATAAAATTACTAAAAAAAAATACAGTGCATCGAATAATTTGTCCAGGGACTGTAGGTTGCGAGTTTAACCCCTGCCCTTGTATGCTAATGGTAACTGGTGCACGTTAAAGTCCTTCGTGATCACCAGTCCTAGTTCCTGTGCCAAATCAATACCTCTGGGATGACAAGATAATTCGATGACGACTTCTTCTACCGCATCACTACAGGGATTGGGGTTGGTACAAAATGCTCATAAGCATATGTGCCTTAGCCTCTATAAATTCCCTTCACATAAAAACAAGATAATGACTACTCACCATGGATATCCAGCACTCGCAGGGTGCTGAGGAGTGGTTCGAATGCCTCGCTGAGCATTTCTCGCAGGTCGTTGGAATGCAGGTAGAGCCACTGCGCCGACACCAGGGCAGACAGGGAGCCGGGTTCCACCACGGAAATGCTGAAAAGATTAGTTCTCTGATTAAATTGAGGTCCTGGATTTGGTGGAAGCACGTTGGAATACAGTGATATTTATTCAGAGCAATCATATATAAAATATTCGTGCATTTTGAAAAAATGTTCCCTAATAACGATACATATGATATATTACTTTAGAATGGTACGGAAACGGTACCTTGCAAATTTTGTACAAATAATCAAAATCGGTTCCGCTTTTTTTAATTACTTAATAATCAATAAAAAAATTATCATGCAGTTTTAATAAAAATAAACACTTTGAAGGCTGAAGGTTTCGGCTCTAACCTAAACTTTTATATGAAAAAAAGTGTTAAATTGTAAGTTGTTATCTATAAGTTGAGTACCAATTTAAGCACACAAAAAATCTACCCTTACAATAATTTCGAAAGAAACCGGACAGTGTGACCTATACAGTTAAAACCTTCGAATATCCACATACCTTACAGTGTTATTGACTATATGTAGAATATAACTGAGCTAACTGAATAATTGAAATAGTATCTCAATTATGTTGTGATATAGTACACTGTTAAACGTTTGGTGTGAGATTGCATCGAAATGCTGAAACTTTCAAACTGCCACCACTGTTTTAAACATGAATTTACCAATTTTGCAAACACTTGGGTTACAACATCTTGGATTTACCCAAAAGATGTGTATATATTTTACAAATAGTGGTAGCAGCTAGAAAAGGTCATGATTACTGAGCAATCTAGTAATTAACACGTTAACGCCGGCGCGAGCCACCGGTGGCCCGCGCTAGTTTGTCTCATCGGACGGCGCGTACCACCGATGGCCCGCACTAGATTGTCTCATTAGGCGGCGCGTACCACCGGTGGTACGCACTAGATTGTGTTATTAGACGTTGAAAATTAAAAGAAAATATAACGTACTTTCATTAAAAAACTGTGGCAGATAAGTTTAGTTTGTAGCGGCATTGCGCTACTTGCAGATACAGCCCTTGTGCGACAGCCGCTTCCAACCACGTTGTTAAGCTGGAATGTGGCAACACCAGAACTAGGCTTATAAAACTCCCTGCTCACTTGTGAACGCTCTCTTCTCTTCGGCAACGCTGCCGCCCCGGGATCGCGCTCGTTGATCGAGCTTGCAGTAACTCATCATTGTTTACCTTACTTTAACCTAATTGTTTAGTTGTTATACCTTCGTTATATTTACTTATGTTATTTTAATAAATATTGTTACTCAAGCCAGCGTACTTCTTGAACACACGTCAACACGATAGACAGAACAGTTGCATCCGAGCATGGCGAGGAGTTAACCCGGCGACCCCTACGCCATAGTGGTGACCCGGACGTGATACTTGTGACGTCTGCTATTCCTCGGTCCTCATAGTGGTGACCCGGACGTTATCCGAACACGCAACCTTCTGATCTGGAGTCGGTCCCATAGTGGTGACCAAAAACCTTTGTGAAAACAGACTACGACGCTGGCGTCTCAAGACTGCAGTTTATTTCAACGGTGGTAAGTCCAGGTACAGGTAAAACTGTTGTTGATTACCTCACCGCGTGGCACCTCTAGTTCCTTAAAAGTTCGTTCTTAAATTAATTTTTCGCAGCATTAGTGTTTCAATTTTTAGTGTTTAACATTGCCGACCTGTCGTTTGAATTTGTGTGGTATTTTAAAGTATGGCCGACGACGAAAAAACGGGCGTCAACGCGAGTACTGCTGCCGGACAGACGCAGGGTGAAATCCAGGCAGTTGGGTTTAAGCCACCTCCCTTCTGGAAATCTAACGCTGAACCATATTTTTGTTTCATCGAAGCACAGTTTGCAACTTCGGGTATTTCATCGGATCTAACAAAGTTCTATTGCCTGGTATCTGCTCTAGATGAAACTATCCTCTCTCGCGTGAGTGACTTAATTTGCAACCCGCCAGTCGTTGGGAAATATGACGTGCTTAAAAAACGATTAATCGATCAATTTTCTGAATCCGAAGCATCAAAACTTCGAATGCTTTTACATGATTTAGAATTGGGTGATAAGAAATCAAGTCACTTGTTGAGAGAGATGAAAGAGCTAGCCAAACACTTTTCTGAAGACGCCGTTAAAGCGTTATGGCTACAACGGTTGCCCGTGTCCGTACAGCAGATTTTAAGTGTCCAATGACGACGTGGACAGTCTTGCAAATATGGCGGATAAGATTTTGGAAGTATCAAAGTCGGCAGTAGTTTCTACTGTAGATCGGAAAGTTGAAAACGTTTCGGAGGTTTCCCTTTTACGTAAAGAAATTTCAGAGTTGCGCCAACAAGTGTCTCGTATGGGTCGTGCCCGCAGCCGCACGAGATCGCGTGATAGATTTCGCTCCAAAAGCTCAAGTTCGGAGCGTCGCGAAGATCATGATCTGTGTTGGTATCATTACCGCTTTGGTAAAAAAGCGCGTAATTGTCGAAAACCGTGCAAGTTCGTTTCGGAAAACTGAATAGACCGACCCTCGCGACGACGGAGGATGTCGAGGTCCAAAATAGTCGTCTTTTTGTGTTTGATAAAACGTCAGGAATACGTTATCTCGTCGATACTGGAGCATCTGTCTCTGTACTTCCTAAGAGTAAGTTCCGAAACATCAAACCAAACAGTAATCTCAGTTTATACGCCGCGAACGGCACGTCTATTCGCACGTACGGTACGCGTTTTGAAAAGGTTAACATTGGCTTGCGCCGAATTTTTCCTTTTAACTTTATAATTGCCGAAGTGACACGAGCCATTCTTGGTGCCGATTTCTTGAGCAAGTTTGGCTTACTCGTCGACGTTAAGAACAAACGGTTAATAGACAGGGAAACGACTCTTAGCATTAAGACACGTCTCGTAAACGGCCCCTCTTTAGGGTTAAGTTTTGTGTCTGCTAAAACTCCTTTCCACGACCTCTTGCAAGAGTTTCCTGAGGTTTTGAACTCCAATTTATCAAAAGGTGATTCGTTGCATACGACCACTCATTGTATTCAAACGACAGGCCCGCCGGTGTTTTCAAAAACCCGCAGGTTATCGCCAGAAAAACTGAAAATCGCTCGGCAGGAATTTGAAAGACTACTCGCTGATGGAATTGTTGTGCCCGCGAACAGCCCATGGGCCAGCCCTATTCATATGGTCCCGAAGAAAGATAAAACTTGGCGAGTTTGTGGGGATTTTAGAAGGGTTAACTCTGTCACCGTCCCTGACCGTTACCCGATCCCACACTTGCACGATTTCTCTCATATTCTATCGGGCAAAACCGTATTTTCTAAAATAGATCTCGTGAGGGCCTATTATCAAATTCCTGTCGAGCCAGCTGACGTTCCTAAAACTACCGTAACTACCCATTTCGGTTCATTTTCCTTCGTAAAAATGCCCTTTGGTCTGCGAAATGCTGGAAATACTTTCAACGATTTATGCATGAAGTATTACGTGGACTGGATTTCTGTTTCTCTTATCTCGATGATATTTTGGTTGTTTCTGACGATAAAAGAGCTCATCACGATCATCTGAGAGAGATCTTTAGCAGACTCAAACAATTCGGATTGGTGATCAATCCTGATAAATGCATTTTTGGTGTTAAGGAAGTGGTATTCCTAGGTTACCTGGTATCTCAGTCTGGAATGTCACCTGTTCCTGAAAAAGTTTCAGCAATCGCTAATTTCCCTCGTCCTGAGACGGTGAAAGATTTGCGGCGTTTTCTAGCAATGCTTAACTTTTATCACCGGTTTATTCCCAAAGCGGCAGAGATCCAGGCCCCGTTATATGCTTTTGTAAATAATAGGAAAGAGAACGACAATACTAAAATTGAATGACATGACTACTGGATCCTCTGACTCCAGATCAGAAGGTTGCGTGTTCGTATCACGTCCGGGTCACCACTATGGCGTAGGGGTCGCCGGGTTAACTCCTCGCCATGCTCGGATGCAACTGTTCTGTCTATCGTGTTGACGTGTGTTCAA